>CAMXCT020003716.1:45000-56229 GCA_947184155.2 Cladocopium goreaui
GGAATGTATTATTGAAATAATTTTATACGAGGTCTTCCTATTATAATTATCCTATTTATAAACCCCGTATTTGGCTAAAATATTTCTTGCTATAAAAAGGGGCAAACCATTTGTTGCTACAAAAAGAGATGTTCCTATAAAAATTGTTTGGATGAAATTAATTTTAAAGGGGATTATTTATACAATAATGGGAATATAATATAATATAATTAATCTTAATTAAATGGTAATTATTTTTTATTAATAGGTTGTTATAATATGGCCCATACTATCCGAAATTATTCCGATGTAAATATTATATTTAGAAATAATTTTCTAGAATAATTTTCCAGAATAATTTCTTTGGAAATAATTTTTAGGCACTATGGGCAAAGTGTAGGTGGCAAGACATTGGAATAATTTTGGTTAGAAGAAATAACACGATGTGGATAAACATTGGAATAATTTTGGTTAACAATGTGGATAAATATTGGAATAATTTTGGTTAAAAGAAACAACAGGATGTGGATAGATATTGGAATAATTTTGATATGTAGTCTGTTAAAATGCATGAAATTATGTGTTATAACATATTATTAAACGGTTTAAATATTAAAACGAACTATATAGGTTTAATCTGTGATGTATCTTGCATAACCTGTAAATAACTAAATCTTCTTTTTCTAGCTTGACCAAGAAAGATCGAAAAACTTTAAAACCTAATTTAACAAATGACCTGAGGAACCGTTTCTTGACGCTAAGAAACTAATCTCAAGATCACTTGTAAAGATTGGGTTTGAAATCCTCTTGATTTTTGCTGGCAAAATGACTGAAGTCGTTTTGAGGGAATTTGCATGATTAATAAAGTGAAAATGTATTGATCACCAACCTTCTTCCCCTAAAATTCTATTTCCGAAACCACCCGTATCCTCACCTGTACGCGTGTAAATATATTCTTGCTGTCAACATATGTTTGGCACCCCTGTTGTATATAGGTTTAACCTGCAACTTAGATAGCTTGTGACTAGCCACATATTTTTCTGGGCCCAAGGAATGTCAAGGAATACAGGATGTTGTGTTGATGTATTGTCAATAATTTTCAAATCAACATACAGTGATCCTCAGCCCTTTCCCACCAATATTCTACCTCCGAAACCACCCGCATCCTCCACCTGCGGGCGTCAAGATTACTCCTGGTGTCAACATACCTCTAGGACCCGTGCTTTATAGAGGTGTAGCCTGTAAAGTAGCTTGCGCAGTCTGTACACAGCATTTGTGTATTTCTGGCCTCAAGGAATATCAAGTAATCAAAGAAATCATTCTGATGTATTTTGAGCTTCAGTTGTGAATGTAATTAATGATTACCAACCCTCTTCCACCAATTCATATCCGACAGCGCCCGCATCCTCCAACTGCGGGCGTCGAAATATATTCCTGGTGTTAACGCATGTCTGGCACCCCTGTTTTGTATAAGTTTAATCTGTAGCTTACATAGGACTAGCTACGGCTTTTTTTTTTGAAGTTAAGGAATGAAGGATGTTGTTCTGATGCGTTTTGAATGAATTTCAAGTCAACTTACAATGATCATAAACCCTCTTCCACCAATATTCTACCTCCGAAACCACCCGCGTCCTCCACCTGCACGCGTCAAAATTATTCCTTGTGTCAGGACATGTCTGGCATCCCTGTTTGTTTAGGCTTGAATACGCCCTGTAACTCTTTCCAGAATCAGAGGTACCAAGGACCCCCTGTAATTGCAGGGGCGATGATAAAACACGGGTTCCGGACATGATAATTTAGATGCGTACAGGTGGAGGATGCTGATTGCTTTGAAGATCGAATATTGGGGAAAAAGGGTGATGACCAATTGATTTCTATTGATTTTTATTTCCTTACTCGTTTAAATTTATGGAAAAGTATCTTGCATTACTTTCCCTGTTGAATCTGTATCAAAGAAGGTTAAACGATGTTAAACACACGTCTCGAAACTTTTCTGCACATCCTGTAAGCCAGAAAAATGGAGGGGCTTTAGCTAGTTATAGACAGAGCAGGCCACTTTGCAGGTTAAACCTCTACAGCACAGGGGTGCCAGACATGTGTTGACACCAGGAATAATTTTGACGCGTGCAGGCGGAGAAGGATGCTGGTGGTTTCGGAAGTAGAATATTGATGCCTTTGCAGGTTAACCCTCTACAAAATACGGGTGGCAGACATGTGTTGACACCAGGAATAATTTAGATGCGTGCAGGTGGAGGATGCTGATGATTTTTGGAGATCGAATATTGGTGGAAAAGGGTTGGAGATCAATTCATTTTTATTTCATAATTCGTTCAAATTTATGGAAAAGCATCTTACATTACTTTCCCTGTTGAATTCTGCATCAAAGAATGTTAAACGATGTTAAACACACGTCTCGATACCTTTCTGCACATACTGTAAGCAAGAAAAAAGGATGGTCTTTAGCTAGTTACAGATAGAACAGGCCACTTTGCAGGTTAAACCTCTACAGCACAGGGGTGCCAGACATGTGTTGACACCAGGAATAATTTTGACGCGTGCAGGTGGAGGAGGATGCTGGTGGTTTCGGAAGTAGAATACTGATGCCTTTGCAGGTTAACCCTCCACAAAATACGGGTGGCAGACATGTGTTGACACCAGGAATAATTTAGATGCGTGCAGGTGGAGGATGCTGATGGTTTTTGGAGATCGAATATTGGTGGAAAAGGGTTGGAGATCAATTCATTCTTATTTCATAACTCGTTCAAACTTATGGAAAAGTATCTTACATTACTTTCCCTGTTGAATTCTGCATCAAAGAATGTTAAACGATGTTAAACACACGTCTCGATACCTTTCTGCACATACTGTAAACAAGAAAAAAGGATGGTCTTTAGTCTTTAGCTAGTTACAGACAGAGCAGGCCGCTTTGCAGGTTAGACCTCTACAGCACAGGGGTGCCAGACATGTGTTGACACCAGGAATAATTTTGACGCGTGCAGGTGGAGGAGGATGCTGGTGGTTTCGGAAGTAGAATATTGATGCCTTTGCAGGTTAACCCTCTACAAAATACGGGTGGCAGGCATGTGTTGACACCAGGAATAATTTAGATGCGTGCAGGTGGAGGATGCTGATGGTTTTGGAGATCGAATATTGATGGAAAAGGGTTGGAGATCAATTCATTTTTATTTCATAACTCATTCAAACTTATGGAAAAGCATCTTACATTACTTTCCCTGGTGAATTCTGCATCAAAGAATGTTAAACGATGTTAAACACACGTCTCGATACCTTTCTGCACATACTGTAAACAAGAAAAAAGGATGGTCTTTAGTCTTTAGCTAGTTACAGACAGAGCAGGCCACTTTGCAGGTTAGACCTCTACAGCACAGGGGTGCCAGACATGTGTTGACACCAGGAATAATTTTGACGCGTCCAGGTGGAGGAGGATGCTGGTGGTTTCGGAAGTAGAATATTGATGCCTTTGCAGGTTAACCCTCTACAAAATACGGGTGGCAGACATGTGTTGACACCAGGAATAATTTAGATGCGTGCAGGTGGAGGATGCTGATGGTTTTGGAGATCGAATATTGGTGGAAAAGGGTTGGAGATCAATTCATTTTTATTTCATAACTCGTTCAAACTTATGGAAAAGCATCTTACATTACTTTCCCTGTTGAATTCTGCATCAAAGAATGTTAAACGATGTTAAACACACGTCTCGATACCTTTCTGCACATACTGTAAGCAAGAAAAAAGGATGGTCTTTAGCTAGTTACAGACAGAGCAGGCCACTTTGCAGGTTAAACCTCTACAGCACAGGGGTGCCAGACATGTGTTGACACCAGGAATAATTTTGACGCGTGCAGGTGGAGGAGGATGCTGGTGGTTTCGGAAGTAGAATACTGATGCCTTTGCAGGTTAACCCTCCACAAAATACGGGTGGCAGACATGTGTTGACACCAGGAATAATTTAGATGCGTGCAGGTGGAGGATGCTGATGGTTTTTGGAGATCGAATATTGGTGGAAAAGGGTTGGAGATCAATTCATTCTTATTTCATAATTCGTTCAAACTTATGGAAAAGTATCTTACATTGCTTTCCCTGTTGAATTCTGCATCAAAGAATGTTAAACGATGTTAAACACACGTCTCGATACCTTTCTGCACATACTGTAAACAAGAAAAAAGGATGGTCTTTAGTCTTTAGCTAGTTACAGACAGAGCAGGCCACTTTGCAGGTTAGACCTCTACAGCACAGGGGTGCCAGACATGTGTTGACACCAGGAATAATTTTGACGCGTGCAGGTGGAGGAGGATGCTGGTGGTTTCGGAAGTAGAATATTGATGGACAAGGCTTGATGATCAGCCCATTTTCAGCTCATTGCTCTTTGCCATGTGTGGAAAAGCATCTTGCATTACTTTCCCTGTGTGCTTCTGCATTCAACCATGTTGGATGCATAGCTCGAGACCTTTCTGCAGATCTTTTCGGCGGTAGATTCTGGGTGGAAGAGGGCTGATGATCATTGCATTGTCGTTTGAAAATCGGTGAAAAAACGTGAGCAAACATCTTGGGCTGTTGAATTCCGCGTTAAACAGTGTTAAGCAATGTTAAACACATGGCTCGAGACCTTTTTGCACATCCTTGAAACCAGGCAGAGAGGGCTTGAGCAATTTACAAACTGCGCAAGCGACTCTGCAGGCTACACCTCTGTAAAGCACGGGTCCTAGAGGTATGTTGACACCAGGAGTAATCTTGACACCCGCAGGTGGAGGATGCGGGTGGTTTCGGAGGTAGAATATTGGTGGGAAAGGGCTGAGGGTCACTGCATGTTGATTTGAAAATCATTGACAATACATCAACACAACGTCCTGTATTCCTTGACATTCCTTGAGCCCAGAAAAATATGTGGCTAGTCACAAGCTATCTAAGTTACAGGTTAAACCTATATACAACAGGGATCAACAAGGGTGCCAAACATATGTTGACAGCAAGAATATATTTACACGCGTGCAGGTGAGGATACGGGTGGTTTCGGAGATAGAATTTTGGGGGAAGAAGGTTGGTGATCAATGCATTTTCGCTTTCTTACTCATGCAAAATCCCTCAAAACGACTTCCGTCATTTTGCCAGCAAAAGTCAAGAGGATTTCAAATTTTCAAACCCAATTTTTACAAGTGACCTTGAGATTGGTTTCTTGGCGTCAAGAAACGGTTCCTCAGGTCACTTGCTAAATTAGGTTTTAAAGTTTCTCGATCTTTCTTGGTCAAGCTAGAAATAGAAGTTGTAGGATTGTACAAGATACATCACGGGTTCAAGTTACAAAAGACAAGATGCCGTTCAGAAATTCGCAATAGGACAAAATGACGCGAGAACGAGTGGGACACCAGGTGGCCTAACAATTAGATACAACTTTTGGAACTGGTTCAGATTTTTTTCGCGAAACGGAGCCTGAGACTGCGACAAGCATTTTGCATTCCAACTGATCACACAAGATTCGAATGTTTAGATGGTTTTTGGGTCGAATGTTTACATGGTTTTTAGATCATACTTGAACAAACCTGGAGATGAAATCTGCATTTTAAAAAACCAAATTATTCTGGATGTGGATCACCTCAGAATAATAATGGCTCCAGTGTAGGTCATAGACACTGGGATAATAAAAAAAATATTCCAGTGTGACACCCACATGCCCACACCAGAAGGCATGGTCCATCTGCACATGCTGAGGACGGTATTCAAATTTCAATTCAAAATGTGGCTTGGCTGTTGCTTTCGCAGTGCCAGCAATGGGAGATGGAATGATAGTCGAATGAACAGATATTTGATGGTATGGTTGTGACCCAAAGCACAATTGTCGATATGTCATTAGAGCATTGCAGTGATCAGCATAGGGAAAACACATGTAAACACTATGCCACTAAGCCAAAGGAAATAAAGGAAGTCTGAGGGCTTGCAAGGTCCAGCAACATCCAAGTTACTAGTACTCTTCAACTCCAAGGTCCTGAACATCACTTGACCACACCATGCAGTGACTGATTCCTGGACTCGTTTCCTGACGCTGAGTTGCCAAAGCACAACGAAGAGATGTTGGCCTTGAAGTTGGCTGTGGAAAAAGCTGAAAACATGGCTCAGCAGGCAAAGAAGGTGCTCCTGACCTTGGATTCAGAGCCGTGTTTGGTGCTCCTAAGAATCAAAAAATATAAAGAAAATCCACTAAGAGCTGCAAGCTTATGGGCGTTCAGGCGTTCAACGGCGTTCAAGGGTTCAAGAAAATGTGCCAGCCACACACCAAGCCAAATTCCCTCATTCAATTTTTGTCGCACCAAGAGAGGCTTGCAGGTTGGAGACATCTTGGGACAATGGTTACTCAATGTTACTCACACCAAGCCTTGCTGTGCCAGTTGGCAGAGAAGGATGTCACCCTGGGCATGGAATCTCAGAGGATCCTGGCAAGCACCGTGAGGAACTCAGTAATTATCCTGTCCCCTAACACACAGTAGATGGATTCATGCACATCTAGATTCTTAGATACATCTAGATAATTCATTGATAATTCTAGATACATCTAGATACATGGATGCTCGCATCAGTGAAGCTTATGGTCTCGAGGTGATGGACGATTGTTTGAGTGCTGACATTGTGAACTGCACCAAGGTGGGTGACATGGACGCCGACATTCGTGCAGATATGAGGCGTCAAATGGCAAAGGCCACCGGATGCCACCGGCGAAGCAGCCAGTTCCCCCACGGACTTGTGGCACTGGATGCCACTGGTACCTTACTGAATTTTACTGGCACTTCAACCTTGGTTTTATCATGCTTTATCAAAGATTTGCTGCAAGATTTGGAATTCAAACAAACACATGTTGGCATCCATCAGCACACATTATTTTTGCATGTTTTTGCCGGACTCTGTGTTGTTCTGCTTGAGAGGTTTCGCATTTCATGCTATGCAAAATCGTCCGCCTTGTCGCAGGTTCAGTCCGATATGATGCTGGAGATGAACAAGCGCCTAGAGGACATGGTAGCGCGGTAGCGGGGAGTTATGGGAGATTGGGATGGACAAACAAGGAACACCATGGAACACCTGGCCCAGGACACCCAGCAAATAAGAGAACTCGAGGCCGCCAAAAATGGGGAGGGTTGGAAGAATGAAAGGTGTGGAGAATGTGGAGAATGTGGAGAGATGTGAAGAAGTTCAGCAAGTTCAGCAAGCTTGGGGTAGATGTTTTTAGCATGCTCAAGCGGAGCCATGGAAGAAATAGATAGGAAAAAAAATGGAAAAATGAAGAGACACAGCAACTTCTCCATCGTCAATCATTTGGCCCAGCTCCGTGGCAATCCAAGTAGCAGTCCTTTACCCACAACTGGGATTTGCGCAGGTTAGCCAGCGTGGAATCACTAACATCGTTGCTTGTCGGCTCAGTGATTCTGAATCGGAGATGCATTTGATTTGATTCCCATTAAGGCCTCGGATGGATTTTGCTGTTGGAGTTCAAAGTTGGAGAGTTCAGCATAAACAGGTCGAGACTGATTTCTACTACACATTGACATGAGGTGTAGGACCTTGTAGGAGTTGTGGGAAACCGTGCAAAAACAAATTGAGACCGCACAAATTTTGGGTACCCGTTGGCTTGCCACTTGTCAGCGTACCAACTTGTGCTCCGATTGTGCTCTTGTGAGTTCCTTCCTGACGTGAGTTCTACTGCATGCACAAGCAGGCATGCATCATTCAGCATGAATCTGTTTAATATGATTGATTAATTCCCCAAATAGCCAAAATATCCTGCATATTCCTGCATGTTTGATATGTTTGGGCCAATGTTTGGGCCAATGTTTGGGATTCTTTAGGAGGACTCTTCAAGACATTTCAAATTGGTCAAAGCTCCAACGACTGTGGCACTATGGTCCAAGGACTCGCTGGAATCCTTGGAGAAGAAACTGAAGAAGTTGGAAGATGCGAATTTGGAGTTGCGACTTGCAAAGTCCGGGCGCCAAGATGATCCAAGATGATCCAAGATGGGTGCTGAATGGTGATGAATGGGTGGAGAGAATCCTGAAGTCATGGCAGCTAGGACCTTAGGACATGTTTGAGCCACCAGTTTCTCCAGTTTGTGGCTTGAGCTGGTTGGCTTGAGCCAAACCTGCGCTGAAGAAGAGGTAGATACAGATAGAGGTCGAACATATGAGTGATTGACGTCATTTGACGTCCCGTCCTTAATCATTCCATGTTTTTGCATTGCCTGAAATTAAAGGGCAACGGCTCATTGGCATCCTTTTACAAATGCCAGATCATTTCAACAATTGGGCTTCAATAGTTGTAACATGTTGTAACGGGATCGTTTGTTCAAACATGTTGAAACAATGTTTTCGTATGCCTGTGTGAGTCGGTGTTTTGTGTGACTACAAGAGATTGCATTTCCTCCATGCTGTAAGACCCATGGTAATGCAGACTCCCTTGTTTGCAACGTTTGTGCATCAAAAAGAGAGCCTGCGTTCATAAAATTTTACAACCTGGCGCACTACTGTACATTTCTTTGAAAGCATTTGCACAGTGCATGAGTGCACCTGCTATACGCATCATGTGTTTTTGGCTAATGCAAAGTGTGCGTCCAAGGTTGAGCACGGAGTCAGTTGTGCATCACTTAGGTTGGAGGGAGTTGCCCAACGAGCAGCAAACTACAGCGATGCAGGTTGGGCACTGCAAAGTGGTTGATGGCTCAAGTTGATGTTACTAGTAGGTACGAAAAGTCAGGCCAATATGAACAACAAAGTTGTGCACCAGGGGACATAACTTTCGAGGTTATCTCCAGCTGAGAGTTTGATACAACCTGTGAGTGACATGCAAAATCGCGATGAGACTGCAGAACAGCAGCAGCCAAAATCACAGGCACATCAGACACTCCCCTAGCAGTTTCCAGGGTGGAACAAAGCCTGGCTAGGAAAAGTTACCATTTTCACTAGTTTCATATAGTTTCATTCGTGGTTTCATTATTTCAATAGCCTTGAAGATAACAATGGACATATATAGTAAATCAGTTGCATCAGGATAGCCAGCTGTCGAATCGTGTCTCGGGACGCCCAGGTGATGCTACCCTCTTCACCACGTCTCGGCGTCCCTTGGGCATCTCGGCAGCGGTGAACATGTCCACTTTGTCAATGTCAGAGTGTCAAGTTCAACGCTTCCACGTAGCAATACGTAACATGTCGGTTTTATGTGAGCCACGTTTTTTTTCCCGAGAGCGCCTGCGAAGGGTTCTTCGTAATAAAGCAGCCGTTATACTACATCTTCACACCTTCACATCTGCTGATCTACATCTTCACACCCTCACATCTGCTGATCTACATCTTCACACCCTCACATCTGCTGATCTACATCTTCACACCCTCACATCTGCTGATCTACATCTTCCCACCCTCACATCTGCTGATCTACATCTTCACACCCTCACATCTGCTGATCTACATCTTCACACCCTCACATCTGCTGATCTACATCTTCACACCCTCAGATTTGCTGATCTACATCTCCACACCCTCACATTTGCTGATCTACATCTTCACACCCTCACATCTGCTGATCTACATCTTCACACCCTCACATCTGCTGAGCTACATCTTCACACCCTCACATCTGCTGAGCTGAATCTTCACACCCTCACATCTGCTGATCTACATCTTCACACCCTCACATCTGCTGATCTACACCTTCACACCTTCACATCTGCTGAACTACATCTTCACACCCTCACATTTGCTGATCTACATCTTCACACCCTCTACATCTTCACACCTTCACACCTGCTGATCTACATCTTCACACCCTGACATTTGCTAATCTACAGCTTCACACCCTCACATTTGCTGATCTACATCTTCACACCCTCACATCTGCCGATCTACATCGCACACCCTCACTCTGCTGATCTACAATCTTTCACACCTTCACATCTGCTGATCTACATCTTCACACCCTCACCCTGCAGAGTCTAGTCTCACACAACCCTCACCTCTGCTGATCTACATCTTCACACCTCACATCTGGCTGATCTACAATCTTCAAAACTACCCTCACTCTGCTGATCTACATCTTGCACACCTCACATCGGCTGATCTACATCCTTCACACCTCACAATTCTGCTGATCTACATCTTCACACCCTCAAACATCTGCTGATCTACAATCTTCACAAACACCCTCACCCTGCTGATCTACTGTACATCTCACACCTCACATCTGCTGATCGACATCTTCCACACCTTCACATCTGCTGATCTACATCTCACACCCTCAACACCTGCAATCTTCATCTTCACACCTTCACATCTGCTGATCTACATCTTCACACCCTCACACCTGCTGATCTACATCTTCACACCCTCACACCTGCAGATCTAGATCTTCACACCTTCACATCTGCAGATCTACATCTTCGCACTTTCACATCTGCTGATCTACATCTTCACACCCTCACACCTGCAGATCTAGATCTTCACACCTTCACATCTGCAGATCTACATCTTCACACTTTCACATCTGCAGATCTACATCTTGACACCCTCACATTTGCAGATCTACATCTTCACACCCTCACACCTGCAGATCTACATCTTCACACCTTCACATCTGCAGATCTACATCTTCACACCTTCACATCTGCAAATCTCCTCGCGCTCTTCTTTCTATTCTCTCTTAAGGCGGGGGCGGTGCCGCCGGAGCGCCACGAAACGCAACCCTTTCGCACGAAATGGACGTTGGACGTCAAAAACTGAGGAAAAATTGCGATTTAACTTTGTCCATCGCAACCCTTTCGCACGAAATGAACGTTGGACGTCAAAAACTGAGGAAAAATTGCGAGTTTGAGGTGTCCCCGACAACCCTTTCGCACAAAATGGATGTTGGACGTGAAAAATTGAGGAAAAATGGCGAGTTTGAGGTGTCCCCGACAACCCTTTCGCACGAAATGGATGTTGGACGTGAAAAGCTGAGGAAAAATTGCGAGTTTGAGGTGTCCCCGACAACCCTTTCGCACGAAATGGATGTTGGACGTGAAAAACTGAGGAAAAATTGCGAGTTTGAGGTGTCCCCGACAACCCTTTCGCACAAAATGGATGTTGGACGTGAAAAATTGAGGAAAAATGGCGATTTGAGGTGTCCATCGCAACCCTTTCGCACGAAATGGACGTTGAACGTCAAAAAGTGAGGAAAAATTGCGAGTTTGAGGTGTCCCCGACAACCCTTTCGCACGAA
>CAMXCT020003717.1:0-56207 GCA_947184155.2 Cladocopium goreaui
ATCTATGGGCATTATTGAATGAAGGATGTTTGTTAAAGATTCAATGACACACAGATGGGTAAGACACCTGTGCATGATGCGCATGATGAGACACAGTGAAGCAGTAGAGCATGCATGAACACACTAAGTAGTTCCATTTGGATGCCTCTACAACTGAGGGCTCGCCGATTCAGAAACCCACTTGGCTTTGGACGGATCTGCAGAATTGCGAGTCGCTGAGAGTGAAGTTGAGCCCCAAGCTAAAGGCCCGCCTGAAGCGATCGGCCGCCAAGTACATTAGAAAAACGCCTCATCCAACCATGCCAGGCAAGTTCCAGGTACAGGGAACCCGTGCTCTTGGTAAAACGGCCGAATGGCCTCTCAAGTTCTGTGCTCGCCTGTTCCAAATTTGGAAGCAGCAGGCCTGAGACCTGCACAGACAGTCGCAGCCTAATGTTGAATAGCTGGGCGTGCTGGGGACGCGCGGTCAGTGTTTGGGACAAATGGAGCGTTGCGTGTGAGGATGATGTGTGATGCAATAGGGGCAAGACATGGCAAGACCTTTAAGTTGGCAACCCCTATGAACCGATCAGTGGGTTGGGATAAAAGCATTTCAATCTCCTTGAATTCTCTCTCGATGCCAGGACAGCAAAAAAAAGATAGAGGCCTCAAAAAAGAAAGGCCCAGGCCAGGGGTAAGGGTCTAGAATGGATATGTTACCTTGGGCAGGATGAGTTTCAACAGTTCTGGTCTGGGGAATCCATTTTAGACCCTGGGTGTTGGTTGTTCTGCTTGGATGTCAATTGATTGAAGGTGAAAGGGCCCCAAGCATTGTTTCATGTTGCTTCCTGGTGTTTGCATTCTAGTCTTCACATCCTCATTAGACTCCATCCTACCATACCCCATCCATTCAAATCCATTCCCATCCATGCTGATACATCCCGGTGAGGTGAAATCGCAGAACCAGGAGCAGGCCAGGGCTGTGGGTCATTGTTGGTCTAGATTGGAAGTTGTCCCTTTTACATTAGCCATTTTGAACAATTCTGGTCCAGAGACTCCATTTTAGACCCTGGCCTTCAAAAGTCCAACGCCATTTTTTAAAGATTGGGTTGGTGGTTACTATGGGTTGGGTATGGCTGGATTTGGTTGGAAAAGGGTCTAGAATTATTAACTGCCCTTCCAGTATGTTTTTTTTACCTTGGTGGGTTGGGAAAACCATTTTAGACCCACCATGATTTGGCAAAAACATGTTTTGAAGTTGCCACCCATCAGATGTGGTCATTGATATTGTCTGATGTCGTCATTTAGCTGTTTGTTTCATGGTATGTGCATCCATTTCACCATGGCTTCCCCTTACTGTGCCTGACTTCTGGTGTGGGTTTTGCGTACAATGCTGCCTTGAGGCGGAATCGCAGAAGCAGGGGGAGGCCAGGGTGGTTCTTCCTCTGCTGTTCCTGAATGCGCTCAAGAGGCGAGGTTGCGCCATGTTGCGCCATGTTGCGCCAGGGGTGGTGTGGAAGTTTTGGTTTAATGATGAAGAATGCAGGTTCCCTGTGTCTTGCGGCGTGGGGTCATAAGGAAGATGCATAATGATATATATTGATGATTAATGATGCATATGGATGCATTGACTCACAGCCCGCTAATGCAGCTGCGTCAGGAAGCCTCTGTGAAGGCTGCAAAGGTTGGAGAGAAAGATGGAACCAGTGCGGGAACACAGTTCCTGGTTGTAAGATGTTGTAAGATCAGAACCAATAGTTTTGAATTTGTATCTCGTGGATTGCGTGCGCTGGCAAAGGGCTGGCAGTCCAGGGTTGTAAAACGATTTGATGAAACATTTTTTGTCCAGATATGGTGCAGACATGTGTAGACTGCCTCCTCTGGTATATTTTTGGATATTCTTTGGTACATGTCCGATAAGTCCTCTCAGCACACCCCCTTTACTATTTTTATTTTTGTTGAAGATGCGTGCTTTTTGGAACCGTCATAATCCATCATATGCCATCCATTCCCATCCATGCTGATACATCCCGGTGAGGTGGAATCGCAGAACCAGGAACAGGCCAGGGGCTGTAGGTCTAGATTGGAAGTTGTACCTTTTACATGAACCATTTTGAACAATTCTGGTCCAGAGACTCCATTTTAGACCCTGGTCTTCAAAAGGCCAACGCCATTTTTTAAAGATTGGGTTGGTGGTTACCAGCTGTGGGTCTAGATTGGAAGTTGTACCTTTTACATGAGCCATTTTGAACAATTCTGGTCCAGAGACTCCATTTTAGACCCTGGCCTTCAAAAGTCCAACGCCATTTTTTTAAGATTGGGTTGGTGGTTACTATGGGCTGGGTATGGTTAGATTTGGTTGAAGCATTCAATGTTTGAAGGATTGGGTTGGTGGGCCTGATGATTGCTCATGATGGTTTGTGATATAGTGTGATGATATTACATGATAGTTAGTTCATCGATGTTCATCGTGGCTCATGAGCATTTGGCTTGAAGACATGCTGTGCCAAAGGGTATTTGAGAAGATCGAGGGTCTGCGTCCAGGGAAAAGGGTCTAGAATTATTAACTGCCCTTCCAGTATGTTTTTTTTTTAACCTTGGTGGGTTGGGAAAACCATTTTAGACCCACCATGATTTGGCAAAAACATGTTTTGAAGTTGCCACCCATCAGATGTGGTCATTGATATTGTCTGATGTCGTCATTTAGCTGTTTGTTTCATGGTATGTGCATCCATTTCACCATGGCTTCCCCTTACTGTGCCTGACTTCTGGTGTGGGTTTTGCGTACAATGCTGCCTTGAGGCGGAATCGCAGAAGCAGGGGGAGGCCAGGGTGGTTCTTCCTCTGCTGTTCCTGAATGCGCTCAAGAGGCGAGGTTGCGCCATGTTGCGCCATGTTGCGCCAGGGGTGGTGTGGAAGTTTTGGTTTAATGATGAAGAATGCAGGTTCCCTGTGTCTTGCGGCGTGGGGTCATAAGGAAGATGCATAATGATATATATTGATGATTAATGATGCATATGGATGCATTGACTCACAGCCCGCTAATGCAGCTGCGTCAGGAAGCCTCTGTGAAGGCTGCAAAGGCTGGAGAGAAAGATGGAACCAGTGCGGGAGCACAGTTCCTGGTTGTAAGATGTTGTAAGATCAGAACCAATAGTTTTGAATTTGTATCTCGTGGATTGCGTGCGCTGGCAAAGGGCTGGCAGTCCAGGGTTGTAAAACGATTTGATGAAACATTTTTTGTCCAGATATGGTGCAGACATGTGTAGACTGCCTCCTCTGGTATATTTTTGGATATTCTTTGGTACATGTCCGATAAGTCCTCTCAGCACACCCCCTTTACTATTTTTATTTTTGTTGAAGATGCGTGCTTTTTGGAACCGTCATAATCCATCATATGCCATCCATTCCCATCCATGCTGATACATCCCGGTGAGGTGGAATCGCAGAACCAGGAACAGGCCAGGGGCTGTAGGTCTAGATTGGAAGTTGTACCTTTTACATGAACCATTTTGAACAATTCTGGTCCAGAGACTCCATTTTAGACCCTGGTCTTCAAAAGGCCAACGCCATTTTTTAAAGATTGGGTTGGTGGTTACCAGCTGTGGGTCTAGATTGGAAGTTGTACCTTTTACATGAGCCATTTTGAACAATTCTGGTCCAGAGACTCCATTTTAGACCCTGGCCTTCAAAAGTCCAACGCCATTTTTTTAAGATTGGGTTGGTGGTTACTATGGGTTGGGTATGGTTGGATTTGGTTGAAGCATTCAATGTTTGAAGGATTGGGTTGGTGGGCCTGATGATTGCTCATGATGGTTTGTGATATAGTGTGATGATATTACATGATAGTTAGTTCATCGATGTTCATCGTGGCTCATGAGCATTTGGCTTGAAGACATGCTGTGCCAAAGGGTATTTGAGAAGATCGAGGGTCTGCGTCCAGGGAAAAGGGTCTAGAATTATTAACTGCCCTTCCAGTATGTTTTTTTTTTAACCTTGGTGGGTTGGGAAAACCATTTTAGACCCACCATGATTTGGCAAAACATGTTTTGAAGTTGCCACCCATCAGATGTGGTCATTGATATTGTCTGATGTCGTCATTTAGCTGTTTGTTTCATGGTATGTGCATCCATTTCACCATGGCTTTCCCTTACTGTGCCTGACTTCTGATGTGGGTTTTGCGTACAATGCTGCCTTGAGGCGGAATCGCAGAGGCAGGGGGAGGCCAGGGTGGTTCTTCCTCTGCTGTTCCTGAATGCGCTCAAGAGGCGAGGTTGCGCCATGTTGCGCCAGGGGTGGTGTGGAAGTTTTGGTTTAATGATGAAGAATGCAGGTTCCCTGTGTCTTGCGGCGTGGGGTCATAAGGAAGATGCATAATGATATATATTGATGATTAATGATACATATGGATGCATTGACTCACAGCCCGCTAATGCAGCTGCGTCAGGAAGCCTCTGTGAAGGCTGCAAAGGCTGGAGAGAAAGATGGAACCAGTGCGGGAACACAGTTCCTGGTTGTAAGATGTTGTAAGATCAGAACCAATAGTTTTGAATTTGTATCTCGTGGATTGCGTGCGCTGGCAAAGGGCTGGCAGTCCAGGGTTGTAAAACGATTTGATGAAACATTTTTTGTCCAGATATGGTGCAGACATGTGTAGACTGCCTCCTCTGGTATATTTTTGGATATTCTTTGGTACATGTCCGATAAGTCCTCTCAGCACACCCCCTTTACTATTTTTATTTTTGTTGAAGATGCGTGCTTTTTGGAACCATCATAATCCATCATATGCCATCCATTCCCATCCATGCTGATACATCCCGGTGAGGTGGAATCGCAGAACCAGGAACAGGCCAGGGGCTGTAGGTCTAGATTGGAAGTTGTACCTTTTACATGAACCATTTTGAACAATTCTGGTCCAGAGACTCCATTTTAGACCCTGGTCTTCAAAAGGCCAACGCCATTTTTTAAAGATTGGGTTGGTGGTTACCAGCTGTGGGTCTAGATTGGAAGTTGTACCTTTTACATGAGCCATTTTGAACAATTCTGGTCCAGAGACTCCATTTTAGACCCTGGCCTTCAAAAGTCCAACGCCATTTTTTTAAGATTGGGTTGGTGGTTACTATGGGCTGGGTATGGTTAGATTTGGTTGAAGCATTCAATGTTTGAAGGATTGGGTTGGTGGGCCCGATGGTTGCTCATGATGGTTTGTGATATAGTGTGATATTACATGATAGTTAGTTCATCGATGTTCATCGTGGCTCATGAGCATTTGGCTTGAAGACATGCTGTGCCAAAGGGTATTTGAGAAGATCGAGGGTCTGCGTCCAGGGAAAAGGGTCTAGAATTATTAACTGCCCTTCCAGTATGTTTTTTTTTCACCTTGGTGGGTTGGGAAAACCATTTTAGACCCACCATGATTTGGCAAAAACATGTTTTGAAGTTGCCACCCATCAGATGTGGTCATTGATATTGTCTGATGTCGTCATTTAGCTGTTTGTTTCATGGTATGTGCATCCATTTCACCATGGCTTTCCCTTACTGTGCCTGACTTCTGATGTGGGTTTTGCGTACAATGCTGCCTTGAGGCAGAATCGCAGAAGCAGGGGGAGGCCAGGGCGGTTCTTCCTCCGCTGTTCCTGAATGCGCTCAAGAGGCGAGGTTGCGCCATGTTGCGGCGTTGGGTCATAAGGAAGATGCATAATGATATATAATGATGATTAATGATGCATATGGGTGCAGTGACTCACAGCCCGCTAATGCAGCTGCGTCAGGAAGCCTCTGTAAAGGCTGCAAAGGCTGGAGAGAAAGATGGAACCAGTGCGGGAACACAGTTCCTGGTTGTAAGATGTTGTAAGATCAGAACCAACATTTGGATTGCTTGGGTGTGGACTCGAGTTTACTCAACTTAGTGGGTCTACTTTAGTTTCACCAGGGGGTTGCAGCTCTGTTTCCTTCCCAAGAATGGCAGGAATACCATTTCAGACCCACTTCAATGAAATTTCCAACTCATTCATAATTTCCACATGGGTTGTTCCAAACACAAACTTGTAGGGAAACAGACTGGCTAACCATTTGTCCTTTTCAATGCCTGAGGGGTTTTACATTTTGAACCCTGGAGAGAAACAGACAGGGTAACGATTTGTCCTTTTCAGTTCGGATCAAAGCAGATGGCATGATCAATGTGGTGGCGAAGTTTTTTTGGCTTACAGCTTGGGCATTTCTTTGCCTTTTGGTTTGGTGATGGTGCGCAAGGTGACATGGGCACCAACAGTCACGGAGCTCGAAGTTTCCATGTCGGGGGTCGATGTGTTCTGGCGAATGAAACGTCCGGTGCTTTTTGTGCCAGGTGGCCTGCTGCAATGGGGAAAGTTGAAATCTCTGAAAGTGAATGGGTGCCTGTCTTAACCATCTATACTTCGGTCTTTCTTCCATGCTCAAACGACCCCAGGTAGATGGATTTTTGGGTAGGCAATGGTTGTCGTTCATGGTTTCAACATCGCAACCTGTAGAGCCTGGAATTTCCAAGACCCCAGTGGTGGTATGTGGTGGTGATGTTTCGACATGTGTTTACATGTTTTTACGGTTTTCATGGTTTGATGAGTGCCAACATGTACCAAAGTTATCCAAAGTTTCTGGTGTCAGTGCAGGGTGCCACCATCCAGGTGCTAACCTCCCTGGCGATGTCGTATATGAACGCATGGTTTCGACTGAGAACTACACTGGCAGGGGACCACCAAACCCGTCGCAGCAGGCCACCAAGGCCCCAGTGACCCCACCAGAGCTTCTCGAGCCACCAACCAAGAGGGCAAGACAGCCATCCGCTCCACTTTGGAATCAAGGTGCCAATGTAGAGATTTTTTTTAGACACATGGATTGGAAGTACTTGAAAGATCAGTATTCTTACGCATTCTTGCGCAACATTTGCTTTTGTTGGTGGTGAAACAGAAGTTTTTGATTGATCAGGAAAGTGCCACTCACCCCATGTTCATGGTTTTGAAGACTTTTGGATTGGTTTAGTTGGCTTGCAAGTTCCAAAGTTTGTTGAGCCAGAACTTCAGTGCACGCATGGAGGCGATGGCTTTCGGGGATGGTACATTGGTGCACCCAACCCATGGTTGACAGTGACCACCATTCCCAGCACACCACCAGAGCTTCGCGAGCCACCACCCAATTTGGCAAGGCAGCCACCCATTCCACTTTTGGATCAAGGCCGGTGGAGGGGCTGCTGTACAATTGATTCCGAACCCAGAACACAGTATTCTTACATAGACTCAAACCATGTTCATGGTTTTGAAGACTTTTGGATTGGTTTTGTTTGCTTGCAAGTTCCAAAGTTTGTTGAGCCAGCACTTCAGTGCACGCATGGAGGTGATGGCCTTCCGGGATGCAACATTGGTGTGCCCAACCCATGTTTGACAGTGACTGCCAATCCCGGCACACCACCAGAGCTTCTCGAGCCACCAACCAAGAGGGCCAGGCAGGCATCCACTCCACTTTTGCATCGAGGTGCCAATGTGGAGATTTTTTTTTTAGACACATGGATTGGAAGTACTTGAACAATCAGTATTCTTACACATTCTTGCGCAACATTTGCTTTTGTTGATGGTGAAAAAGAAGTTTTTGATTGATCAGGAAATTGAGACTCACATAGACTCACCATGACTCACCCCATGTTCATGGTTTTGAAGACTTTTGGATAGGTTTAGTTGGCTTGCAAGTTCCAAAGTTTGTTGAGCCAGCACTTCAGTGCACGCATGGAGGTGATGGCCTTCCGGGATGCAACATTGGTGTGCCCAACCCATGCTTGACAGTGACTGCCAATCCTAGCACACAATTAGACGTTTGTCCCAAGCGAAGCTAATGTTGAGTCCATAGTAGCACATGCAAACTGGGAGGTGCTCATGCGGGTTCCAAGCACTCCTTGACAAGAGATGACAAGAGTAGGTCCCCGTTTTTCGGACTCATGGAATTCACCACTGGTGGCCACAGGTTTGTCTAGGATCGTCGTGGATCATCTAGAATTGTCTACAGATGTCTACATGATGTCTACAGTAGGTTGGAATAGAATGGAAGAAGGATCTATCTTTTAGAGACAAGGTCCATCTTTTACGGATGTAGTTTGAGTATGTTGGAGCAGAGAATTCACACCTGGTTCAGGGTGGCGAACGGATGCGAACGGTAGGTGAACGCTTGAAAAAGGGGCTGCCACTTTGCTTTGGGTTTACTCAACTTAGTTGATCTACTTTGGTTTCACCAGTGGGTTGCAGTTGGTTTTCATTCCTAAAAATAGAAGGAACACCATTTCAGACCCATGAACATCAGGAGAAGTGCCTGGGAGGTTTCATTGTGTTTGAACATAGTGAAGACGTTTTCAGATGATTATCAGACATTTGGATTGCTTGGGTGTGGACTCGAGTTTACTCAACTTAGTGGGTCTACTTTGGTTTCACCTGGGGGTTGCAGTTCCTTTTCATTCCTAAAAATAGAAGGAACACCATTTCAGACCCATGAACATCAGGAGAAGTGCCTGGGAGGTTTGATTGTGATTAAGACATGATTCCCGTGTTTTATCAATATGTTGATGAAATTTTAAGAAGATTTCCCTTGAAAGGGGTCCTTAGGGTGAACTCATTAAATCATGTCTTTCTGCCTGTTTCTTTATGCCTGAGGTCACCTGGATGCCAAAGACTCTGCTGCTGACAGTTCGCACGGAAGAGGCGGGAGAACCGCCGCAATCAGCCTGGCCAGCTTAATCTTCAGAAATGTTAAAGCACCAGCATCACTAGCATTAAGCTGCTGTCTCAGCCAGACACTACTGGGATGGCGTGTTCCTTTTTAGCCTTCTGTCCTTTCTGGTTTTGTAGGACATAAACCCATGGGTGTTACACATGTTTACACCACTTCCATCCATGTGAATGCCTCTACTGAGTCCACGCATTGGCTGCCAGGCGTGCTCACACCGGAGAAGACTCTGAGGCCAGTGCCGGCTACTGGCTGGAGTGCCATGGAAGAAGAGATGACTCGCTTCCAAAGAATGACAGATCTTTGGGATAATGCTCCTGGTGGTGCTCTGGTTGCACGAACGTATATATATAATTAAATATATATATATTATATTTATATATACAGTATATACTTCCGATGGCTAATTTGGTTGGTGGAGGTTATGTGAGAGGTGTGGCTTCAATATTTAGCATACCTGCGTAGTTATTAATGTTACCCCCTTGCCATTTCCTCCATGTGGGCGCTGAGGCTTCGGAAGCCGGGATGTGAGGGCCTGGTCCAAACGCGTTGCCCAGAAGGGAGTCTACCTCGAATTCCCTGACATTTTCCTTTTTGCGGTCAAGAAGTCCTTTGAACTCAAGGTCTTGGTTTGGAAGCAAGGACACGAATGTGAAGCATGGGATGTGGATGGATGTGGTGGGGGCAGGGCATGAATGAATCATGACTGCAAACATTGTAATTGGTCATCTTATATCCAGATACATCCAGTAAAGAAGCATGTTTTGATGATGAAGATGATGGGGTATGATGGGGTACAGTATGTGGATTTATTGGGTATGGACCCAGAAGGGTGGGTCTACTTAGGTTTCACCTGGGGGTTGTAGGGCACATCTCCCTGAGACCCCACAAGGAGAACCTTTTCAGACCCTTGAACATCAGGAAAATGCTTGATGGATTTGTTTATGGTTGAACATAGTCAACACGTGTTTGATGGTTATGCAACCATATCCTCATGGTGTTGCATAGACATGCTATGACATGTTGGGTTATGATTGTGGAAGTGTCCACAAAGACAGCAAAGATTAAGCCAGGTTGCCCTCACAATTTTTTTTGGGGGTATGGCCGAACATTGCTGGGTCTATTTTGTGATCACCTGGGGTTTACAACCCAAATCAAGAGTGCAACCCTGAAAGGAAACCATTTTAGACCTTTTATAACTTATATCATCTTATATCCAGATACATCAAGTAAAGAAGCATGGTTTGATGATTATTTGGTTATGATGGGGTATGTGGATTTATTGGGTATGGACCCAGAAGGGTGGGTCTACTTAGGTTTCACCTGGGGGTTGTAGGGCACATCTCCCTGAGACCCCACAAGGAGAACCATTTCAGACCCTTGAACATCAGGAAAATGCTTGATGGATTTGTTTATGGTTGAACATAGTCAACACGTGTTTGATGGTTTTGCAACCAAATCCTCATGGTGTTGCATAGACATGCTATGACATGTTGGGTTATGATTGTGGAAGTGTCCACAAAGACAGCAAAGATTAAGCCAGGTTGCCCTCACAATTTTTTTTGGGGGTATGGCCGAACATTGCTGGGTCTATTTTGTGATCACCTGGGGTTTACAACCCAAATCAAGAGTGCAACCCTGAAAGGAAACCATTTTAGACCTTTTATAACTTATATCATCTTATATCCAGATACATCAAGTAAAGAAACATGGTTTGATGATTATTTGGTTATGATGGGGTATGTGGATTTATTGGGTACGGACCCAGAAGGGTGGGTCTACTTAGGTTTCACCTGGGGGTTGTAGGGCACATCTCCCTGAGACCCCACAAGGAGAACCATTTCAGACCCCTAACAAATTGTGACATCTAGGTGGTGGTCGCAGATGAAATGAAAACCAGGTCGTTTCTATTTGAAGCATAGCCTGGCAGCCAGGAGAAAACCAGCTTCAAGATGCCACAGAGTTTGTCCGTGGGGTGGTGGATGAGGACCTGCGGGCGGACGTGCCAGTGGTGAGCAAGCGGGATGACGGTTCGGCCTGTCGCATTGCCATCCTTTGCTCACCTATGTACTCCTCAACATGTGATCTTGAACAATGTGTGCGCTGGGTGCCTGGGTGGTACGCAAGTGAGTTGCCAGAGACCATTGATGTAGATTCACTGGTGGGGGGCACATTGGTGGACGCTAAGTCCCGGATGCTGGAGAAGCAGAAAGCATTGAAGCAGCAGATCCAAGACATGGACCCTCATGATTCTGATGATCATGACCTTTTGCAGAGCATCCACTTCAACATCGATGAAACCCAGGTGCAGTATGAGAACTTGTGCCAGATGATTGGTGCATTGCGCGACAATTTTGGAATTGTTTCCAAGCCCACTGCTGGAGACGGAGACTGCGGCATCCATACTGCTGTCGCATTTGCTGAGAACAGCCCATTCTCGACCAACACCGGCCCAGGTGCTTGTCGTCAAGATGTGGATGCAATTGTGTCAGCATACAGGGAGGAAATCAAACTTTACTGGCAGGGTGTTCAGGATGACCCTCTCTGGCAGCAGATACTTATGCGTTTTGTAGATGGCAGGGTTGATTTGACAGCCTGGAGAGAAGATGCAGAACCTGAGCAATTCAGCACTCCTTGTCGATCCTCTCGACCAAAGAGGAACCAGAAGATGCAGGCCAGTCCCATGACACCCCCAGGGAAGCCAACTCCACCTTCAGCAAAGAGGCGCAGGAAGGATGTGCCTTTTACTCCTGATAAAGGTGATTCTGGTTCACTACTTGGTTGCGGAGAGGCCCAGCCGCATTCCATTATCATCAGTGCGGAGCAATCCCAGATTGTGCCAGCCACCGGTGAGCCTGGCAAGGCCGAGACGGCCGAGAAGGTGAAGAAGAAACGCACTGGCAAACCGCTTCCGGCTGCACAGACCATCACATTCCCCAAAGAGTTTGCCAAGTACCTGGGTGAACGTGGTGTCACCTATCACAGGTGGGTGAAGGCGCACATACAGGAGCTGGTATTTGTGTGCTTTGGCCTTTGCTTCAGTGTGCTGCATGTTGAATGATCTTGGTGAGTTATTTTGCCTGTTTGGTTAGGCTTGGATAATGATGTTTCCCTGTGACATCATGGTGGGTCCTGATGTGTGATGATGGGTGCAGGAGTGTTTTCTCGGTAATTTGTTCATTGTTTCTCTCTAAGGCGTGGTCAGGCTATGTGTGAAAGTGGCACTTGGTGTACATTTTGGGCTGGTTTGGATGCTCGGTCACATCCAAGTGTTTGGGCTGTGTGAAAGGTCACATTTGGAGAATAGTCACAATATGAAACAACTATAAACAACTATAAACAACTTGGGTTGGGCCAAATCAGAATGATGTGGGCCTAAGATGTCCTGAAGATTCCCAAGGGGTCTATTTGGATGTTGCCCTTGTTAATAGCATTTGATCATTGCTGGATGCCTCCAGTCCAACCATGTCAGACCCTGGAGTGCTGCTAGGTTGCACCAGGCTGGTCTATTTTAGGCATTGTCATCATCCTGGTGATGCCTTCGATTTTTTTGGGGTGTCCATGCTGGTCTTGCATGGGTTTGTATAGCCTGTATAGGTAGTTGTTTCGTGTTGCTTGTAGGTTTGAAATTGGTTGTGAACCTGTTTCACTTTCAAGGGTCTATTATTGTTGAAACACAACTGCAGCCAATTTACCAGTACCGAAGAGCTCCAGGGTAATTATTTTAGACCTTGCGAAGTAGACCAACCTCTTTCATGTGATGCGCAGCATTTCAACATGACTGTTGCTGCCCAGGAGAACGGAAATTGGCCTGCCATCTGCACCATTTGCAACAAGTTCCTGGAAGATGCGGATCTGACTGCCGCGCTTTTGCCGAATACCATTGCTGCTGTGAAAGACCTGGTTCAGAAGAAGATCAATCAGGTGGAGACTGCGAAGAACTGCAAGCCTTTGAAAGTGAAGCGCGCAACCAGTGCTGATCCTGCTCAACATGCGGAGAAGAAGATCAAGCAGGAAGTGAAGATTGAAGGGACGGAGTGCAAGGCAGAAGCTACGGAGCAAAAGGTGGAGCAGCTTGAAGAGAGGATGTGCAAGGCTGAACTGATATCTTACCACAACCTGCAGGTTGTGGAGAAGATACCCGATCTAGTGGGTGAGTTCGGTGAGAAGAGTGAGGGGACGAAGAAGGCGATCACCTACCCGATCTTCTGCAAGTGGTGCAACAAAACTTTCTCTGGCAGAAACAGGGCAAAAATTGTCCAGCACACCAGTGGGCAGGAACACCGACGGCGATGGAGAAGCAAGGAAGCTGTGGGGGAAGTCAAGGCTGTGGATGAGGACGTGAAGGAGGAAAAAGCTGAAGACTCTGCAGACCCACTTCCCCTTGGAAAGTGCTTGGGATTACGCCTCCAAAGCCACATTGGGCGTAAAACCCGCTTGGGCAGCGATTTGTTTCCGGTGTGGAAGGCATACACCCAGTATGCGAATCTAGACAAATCGCTGAGGACTGGCCGGAATGTATTGGGAACATTTGGGAACATTATGGAAGCATGTTTTGATGATGATGGGGTATGATGGGTAATATGATGTAATATGGGGTATGTGGATTTATTGGGTATGGACCCAGAAGGGTGGGTCTACTATGGTCTACTTAGGTTTCACCTGGGGGTTGTAGGGCACATCTCCCTGAGACCCCACAAGGAGAACCATTTCAGACCCCTTAACATGAGGAAAATGCTTGATGGATTTGTTTATGGTTGAGCATAGTCAACACGTGTTTCATTCAGTGCCTGTCCATGCCCCCTTCGTTTAATATACAAAACATGAGTTTGGTTTGCAAGACGTAGGACCGACACCATCGACTGCGTCACCAAGATCGCCACCCACAGTGTGAAGAGCCTTTGCGACACTGGCGACTGGATTCTGACAGCTACAACATGCATTGGCTCTGGACCAGTCTCTTGACACAGCAGATGGGCTGGTTAGGTTTTTGGGCCTTGGTTCACAATGTTTAGTAATGTTTAGTATACGCTCTGCTTATCTGCGCTTACTTGTGCTTTCGGGTTCATGTTTGGATAAGTGTCTTCATGTTATCACCTCCCAGCAGGAGTAAAGACTGTTAAGGGCTTGGGTTGGGCCAAATCAGAATGGTGTGGTATGGTGTGGTCCTATCATGTCCTGAAGATTCCCAAGGGTCTATTTGGAAGTTGCCCTTGTTAATAGCATTTGATCATTGCTGGATGCCTCCAGTCCAACCATTTCAGACCCTGGTGATGCACCTTAGTGCTTCGAAATTATTGTGAAAGATAAGTTGGTAGGTCTGGCAGACCCATTGTGAAATCCTGAATAGCTTGACCATGCAGAACATCCTGTGTCAGGTCTTCACCACGGAAGATGGTGATGTGACCTGCCGCCAGTGTTTTGAGCTTGGCAGCAAGCCTCGCTTCCTGTCCAAAGTGACCGGCCTGATCTTGAACATGGACATGGGGGAACTGCTTCACCACCGCATGTTCAGAGATGGTGAGGTGGAGAGTTTCATGGCCAAACTCAGGCAATCTGTGTGCTATCTGCGAAGGCACAAGACTCTGTACGAAGAGTTTATGGAGTACCCCGTGCAAAAGCTGCACTACAAAGTCCGGTGCTTTTGGACTGGACGGGCAGCTGTTCCTGAATGTGGCACAGCGGCTTTGCATCTGTGGACAGCTCAGGTGATCAAGCCTTGTTTGGATTGCGAACCTGGCCACTCCATCAAGCACCTGTACCTGAAGCAACTGGTCCAGTACATGCACCGCGACCCCACGGTGAATTCCTATGAGGTGGACCTTGTCAGATCCGTGATTTGTGGCAGCTTCAGTAGACATCCCATCCTTCAGGGAGTGCTGGTTGCTTGTATGAGCAAAATCAGAGGCGAAGAGCAAGGTACCACGACGATGCGAAACCCGCACCGCTCCTTGTCCATTGTTGGTGCCTTTGTGTTAACTGTTAACATGTGTTAACTGTTAACATGTGTTAACCTCATTGATAAATAATGGCAACATGTGGCCACGCCATGCCAGAGATTCATTGTATATGTTTATAACTGTTTGTTATCTTTTACTGGTTGTTTGATATGATGTGAATTTGAGGGTACCATATGGATCCATATGGTTCCATAGGGTCTACTTTGGTTTTCCACATTTGTTGAAGAATGATTTTGGAAATTACACCCAGGGGACAACCATTTCAGACCTTGGATGCCTGGGATAACTTTCAAGGGAAATCTTGTTATTGGTTGAACTCATGGTTTGGATAGTTTCGTGTTTCTTTGTGGGATATGCAGTATACATGCTAGATGTTGTTTGAAAATCGGTAACCAATGGCCATCATTTAATCTTAGACATAATGATACATAAGGCATCATAATGCATTATTTACGTTTATAACTGTTTCTAGTTTCTTATTTATAGCGGTTCCATGGGGTCTACTTTGGTGTCCCCCAGTTGTTGAATAAATATTTTACAGGTGGTAGCTGTGGTAGAACCATTTTAGACCCTGGCTGTCCGGGAAACGATCAGATCACATCAACAAACCTAGAACAAGATGTTCACATATGTTAACCATTTGTCTTTTGAACACCTAGTTAGAAAATGTTAGAAACCCAGAAGAAGGCAACACATGTTGATGTTCATGGCCTGTAATGTGCCCAGATGCCATTAGATGCCTAAGTGCCCTAGAGGTCCTACCAACATGATCCAACATGTAACATGACAACCATCCACAGCCATCCTATGCCATCCTGAGGTAGTGAGGAAGAGCGGCGTTTGCTCATTCAGACTGGCACAGAAATGGCGTGCCATGGTTCGAACCATGCAGCCCTTGAGTTTTTTGGTTTACAATGGATGACCAGAAATGATTGGCGGGGGTGCCTGCAGTTTGAAGGGTTTCCATTGTTTACGGCACCCAGTGTGGCTGAGATGAGAGAGGGAAATCACCTGATTTCATCAACTTTCCTCCCACGCAAGCCAACTTGTGCCCAACGGCGCCTTGCCCTTTGCTTTGATCAAACTTATTTACAGGCTTGTTCACAGTTGTGTACTACCAGCAAAGGCCACGTCTTGCTGGGTGGCCCGCACCGCTGTGCAGATTTTGATTTACCTGACGAGTCGCAAAAGGTGCTCAAAGACCGGGCTGGACACGTGATACCGCAGAAGGTGGACAAAGATCGCACCAAAGCAACAGATATCGAATCTGTTGTTCTCTGGGACCCCACAAGGTGCAAAAGTGGCATCTTCGAAATTGGTGCTTTTCCGGTCACCGCCCAGGCAGACAGGCATGGATTTTTTGAGGCTCGTGCAAGTGCACCATCCAAGCAGCGCGGACAGTGGGAGGTACTCCACAGGATTGGTGGAGTGCTGGAGGCAGCTGACTCTGTTCGGTTTATACTAGCCGACAAGCACGGAAGTCACAACTGGCTTGCAAGCTGGTTGCTGGGGCGCACCATCGACCTTCCCCAGGAGTTGATGGACTTGGTCCCGTTCTTCAAGACACTCCGCTTTGAAGACCTACCTGAGTGCCGATTTGTGGTCAAGTACAGGATTGCCCTGCAGGGGTCTAGCCCTGTCCATTTTGTACCTGGGCCAGCTCATGCTCAGAAAAATTGGACGGAACAACTGAGATCTTCATTGTCCACACCAACATTCGGACTCTTGTGGTCAGACTGGTCAGGAGCCCTGGAACTAGGGCTCTACCCTGTGGCGTTCCAGGGCACTGACACGATGTCAGATCGTCAGTCTGGTCTTTGGTTTCTTGGCATAACATGCATGCATGATTATGCATGTGTATGGTTTAGCCACTGAAGATCATTCAGCAATGGCCTACTATGGTCCATTCTGTTTTCATAGTTTTTTTGATATGATCTGAGTTTGAGGGGCTCCATAGGGTCTACTTTGGTTTTCCCCATTTGTTGAAGAATGATTTTGGAATTTAAACCCAGGGAACAACCATTTCAGACCCTTGATGCCAATGGCCAATATATGAGAATATATAATGAATGGCCAGATATATAATGCATTCATTATACATGTTTATAGTTGTGACTTTGTTTTTCTCATATATTGGCCATTGGCATCAAGGGTCTGAAATGGTTGTCCCCTGGGTTTCAACTCCAAAATCATTCTTCAACAAATGGGGAAAACCTAAGTAGACCATAGTAGACCACCAATATATGAGAAAAACAAAGTCACAACTATAAACATGTATAATGAATGCATTATATATCTGGCCATTCATTATATATTCTCATATATTGGCCATTGGCATCAAGGGTCTGAAATGGTTGTTCCCTGGGTTTAAATTCCAAAATCATTCTTCAACAAATGGGGAAAACCAAAGTAGACCCTATGGAGCCCCTCAAACTCAGATCATATCAAAAAAACTATGAAAACAGAATGGCCAACTATAAACATGTATAATGAATGCCTGCGATTACAGAGTGGACATATATACAACATCAATCAACATCATACAATCAGTTTTTTGAAATGATCTGAGTTTGAGGGATTCCATAGGGTCTACTTTGGTTTTCCCCATTTTTTGAAGAATGATTTCCCATTTGAAACCCAGGGGACAACCATTTCAGACCTTGGATGCCTGGGACAAGATCAGATGAGATCAGATCAGGAAACCAAGAACCAGATATGAACCATTTGTATGTGCAACATGTTCAGGGTTTTGTGCGTACCAACTGGCAGGTAACCTGCCACACAAGCACAGATAGACTTTCAATATGCATCAATATATGCATCAGCTCTCGGTTTATAGGTAGTTAGTTCCTGCCCTCAATGTGTTGGCTGAGGCTGTCACCTGCGAACTTCGTGTTAAACCCAGGAGCGCAGGAGGTGGAGATACCATGGATGCTTCAGGGTGCTATGGTTTTTTCTCTCATCGGTGCCCACTGCCAAGCAGCGGTTCTGCACTCCCAGTCAGACCCGCTGTGGAGACTGGAAACGGCTATGGTAGGACGCTTGCAGAGTATGATGATGTGTTTTCAATTTTTTTTGCTTCATTCAACCCAACACATGCATTGTTCACAAGGCTTACGGGGATGCCTCAGGTAAATACAACATCTTTGGTTTGTTTGTGAGATTGATTTATGATGATTTATGTTGGTTTTATTTCTGATCATTGTCAGGACTACTTCTGTTGGATTTCGGTGAGATGATGGCCGAACACTTTGCCAAAGGCAAAGGCACCAAAAAGAGAGAACGATGGGTAGATCCGGTGACAGCCGGCACATTGCGTGACATGTGCGGTGCAGTGATTTGCATCCTGTGGGCTTCTGATGAGTCAACGCCTCTGGTGTGGCAACAGCTGACTGAACGCAAAATCGAATGCAGATTCGGAAGGATCAGGAGCTGTTTCCAAAACGCTCAAATGAGTGTAGGTGATTTTTGGCGAGCCAGTTTGCAGCTTATGCGCAAGGACCTGGACTTGGAATTGCCACCACAGGAAGACTGCAAGCACATCAAGTTGACTGAGAAGCAGTTTCAGTCCACGACAAGCAGTGCATTCAGTGCAGCCCGCAAGTTCGCATCCCTATGCTCTGGCTTGACTGACTCCGAACTCACCGCTATGTTCAAGATGAGAACTCCCGACGATGGTGGTTTGGATGAGCTAAGCCAGACCTTTGCAGGCAGGGCACCCTGGGCGTTCCACTCAAGGGCCTAGGGGTGTTTCACATGGTTGAGTTGCATCCAATGTTTTTTTTAGTGTTTCTCAATTGTCCGGTTTGCTTGTTCTCACTTGACATCGCCAGAGGATAAGATACCATAAGATACCAAAATGATGCATAGTGGATCATAGTGGATCATAGTGGGGCCATGTGATATCACATGATACCCTTGAAATTTGTTGGATGCAACCACCAACATGCCAAGGAATTCTAATGTATTGATATGATTTGATATGTATTGTATACATTTGTATACCCTGATGTTGTTTGGGCAGTATGGTTGAGCGATTTGTCAAAGCCAGTGTCAACCATGGTGCACCATCAGGAGTTGAAGAAGACACAGGGAAGCAGGCTGTGGCCACCATTGAAAGAATCCGAGCATCTGAGGCATTCATTGATGCCACAGAAAATCCTGAAGGACAAAACCCCAACTGGCATGAGAACCTGGCAGAAGAGTGCGAAGATGACAAGGAGGTGGCAGAAGCCACGAAGGCTGTGCTGAATCCAGAAAAGGATGATGTTGGTGAGACCCCAGCATGTCGCAAGACCACACTTCGAGCGGTGCTGGCTGGCTGCGAGAATTTGGATTCTTGTTTACCTGGCCTTTGGCATCTTCTGTGCTACTTGAGGATCGGCGATGACAAGGACCAGGGGTGTGATCTTGCCATTGTTCCCCGCCCTTTTGCCTCTCGAAAAGTGGTTTGGCAAAAACCGCAAAAGTGGCAGAATGTTGCGCAGAGTGCTTTGGCACGGCTAGACGCATTCCACAAAGAGCCTGCCTCCAGACAGAGCCGCATCCAGTCCTGGATAGAACACACCGAGCAATGCAGAAAGAGGATAGCTCCAGCCCTCCCCAGCATGTTGCAGATCTATCGTGGAGATGTGGTGGTGATCAGGTGTGGGCTTGACTTTGATGTTTGCATCGTCATCTCAGTGTGGCGACGCCTGGTCGGACGCAGTGGCAACTCACAACTGGTTACTGTGCCCTTACCCTTGGGCTCATTGAGCGCACTCCGCGTTGTCCGTGGCTTTGCTGCACGGAAAGGGGTGGAATGCGGTTATTTTATGAATTGTAGTTCTATTTCGGCATTATCTGGAAGTTAGAAAAGGTTAGCTGGTCCAAATCAAAAGGCAAACCCTGAGAGGAAACCATTTCAAACCTCTTATATCATATTACATCATATTATATCATATTATATCAAGATACATCATCAAGATACATCAAAAAAAGAAGTGTGTTTTGATGATGGTGGGGTATGTGGATTTATTGGGTATGGACCCAGAAGGGTGGGTCTACTTAGGTTTCACCTGGGGGTTGTAGGGCGCATCTCCCTGAGACCCCACAAGGAGAACCATTTCAGACCCTTGAACATCAGGAAAATGCTTGATGGATTTGTTTATGGTTGAACATAGTCAACACGTGTTTGATGGTTATGCAACCATATCCTCATGGTGTTGCATAGACATGCTATGACATGTTGGGTTATGATTGTGGAAGTGTCCACAAAGACAGCAAAGATTAAGCCAGGTTGCCCTCACATTTTTTTTTTGGGGGTATGGCCGAACATTGCTGGGTCTATTTTGTGATCACCTGGGGTTTACAACCCAAATCAAGAGTGCAACCCTGAAAGGAAACCATTTTAGACCTTTTATAACTTATATCATCTTATATCCAGATACATCAAGTAAAGAAGCATGGTTTGATGATTATTTGGTTATGATGGGGTATGTGGATTTATTGGGTATGGACCCAGAAGGGTGGGTCTACTTAGGTCTCACCTGGGGGTTGTAGGGCACATCTCCCTGAGACCCCACAAGGAGAACCATTTCAGACCCCTTAACATGAGGAAAATGTTTGATGGATTTGTTTATGTTTGAACATAGTCAACACGTGTTGATTGCTATTCAACCATATTGTCATCTGGAAGGGCATGCTGTTTTATACATAGGCATCATGCTATGACATGTTGTTTTTTACTTTGGGAATTCCCATTCAGACACCGAAGATTAAGCCAGGTTGACCTCACAAAATCTCACAAAGGTCTATTTGTTATGATCTTGGCTCTTACAATGCAAATCAAAAGTGTAACCCTGAAAGGAAACCATTTTAGACCTTTTATAACTTATATCATCTTATATCCAGATACATCAAGTAAAGAAGAATGTTTTGATGATGATGGGATATGTGGATTTATTGGGTATGGACCCAGAAGGGTGGGTCTACTTAGGTTTCACATCTCCCTGAGACCCCACAAGGAGAACCATTTCAGACCCCTTAACATGAGTTTGCTTGGTTGATGTTTCCCACAGTAGGCAGTGCCCATCACTGCTCAAGGTATGGAAGAGATGGAGACCGAAGGGGTCTACAAGTGCACTCGTGACAGTGACAGTCGTGTTGTGCCGTTTGATCATTTGGCTTTGAAGCTGCAGCACAGCATCAAGAAGGGTGTGGATGGATGCAAAATCTTTTTGGATAAGGCAGGATCCTTGAAATGTTTGCATGCACATTCGTCAACATGGATTGTTTTTAATACATTCCTGCTGCGTATTCCCGACTACCTTGGGGTGAACTGTTTCAGATTGCAAATAGCTTTTCGATTCACCTAGAGGCCAGCCAGCGGGCACTGGTGGACTGCAAAGAGTACCATGCAGCTCACCAAGAGCCAGGAGAGGAACCAAAGGTGAAAAAGCCACGTGGTCCAAGGTATATCGTGCCTTGCGTCGAGAATTTTCGACGCAGTAAGGCTGGTTTCAGGCTCATTGCTCAAGAGCTCCGCCGCTTGCTCAAGGAACAGGCACGCACAATGCCGGAGAAAGCTCTATTGGATCACAACGGCACCAACGTGCAGTTTGCTTACCAAGGTAAGAAAGGAACTGTGACTTTGGCTGAGTTGGAGGCCAAGGCGGGCCATTTCTTTGCTTCCTACCTCATTCAAGTCAAGAAGAAGGTGCTGTGGGGTTCCCGTGTGCAGTCCTGGCTTGCAGAGATTGAAAAATCCATCACGAAAGACTACAAATCGAAGAGTCTCCATGAGCTTGTTTGGCTCATCAACTCCTCACAGCTGGCAGAAACGAAAGGGTATCTTGGATAAACATTTTGAAACATTCTATGCGCACAGCATATCAGAAATCAAAAACATTAGGTTTTGAATAATAAAAATCCATATATTTGATGATGTTTATTTGAATCTGTTCGAAACATGAGGTTTCAGCCGCCAAATCCAGACACTGATGACGAAGACGAAGCTGATGAGGGCCAGTAGGTTCAGTTTTTTGTTGCGCGCAAGGCTCAGAACACCAAATTACCTTTTTTGGTTTTGGCTTACTGTCCATATTCTTCAAACATTAAAATCTAGACATGTTTCGTTATGTTTTGGTATCTTTTGGTGGCATTGCTTTTTCCTGCGTATACTTTGCCACTAAATAGTGGCCTTTGGGATGCCAAGTGTGTCACGAAAGCTGTGATGCACTGGCAATGTGTCAAAACAGGTGGCCGTTCTTCAAAGCGACTTGCATTGGGCAAGATGGGGTCTCAAAAAATGCGACAAGACTTGATGGGCAGGGATGTGATCGGGCCTCAAAAAATGCGACAAGACTTGATGGGCATGTTATGGCATGTTTATATTATGTCATGGCATGTCGATGCATGTCGGCCTGCTCGACAACTGTCGGTTCCAAGGATTTCCGAGGTTGATGTTAAACCATTTTAGACCTGGCGCCCGTTGTGATGGCAGACCATTTTAGACCCCACCATTTTAATGCTGACAAACCATTTCAGACCCAGCATTCTAGACCTTTTTGTCCTCCAGGGGTTCATTTTATCATTCTAGACCCAGGTGTTGTTAACACATGTTAATACCTTGGTGTAACCACTTCAGACCTCCACTTCAGACCTATGCAAAAGGTCTGGAATGGGGGCCCAGGGGTCCCTTGCTAGTAGTTGAGGGGATGTTATATATATATATATATCTACCATGAACCATAGAATTCAGCAACTTACAGGGCAACTGAACGCTATCTTGGGGGCCCCATCCTGGAGGGAATCATCCTAACATGACCGGAAAAAATCAGCTTGGTGAATCATTACAATTCAGCCAGCCTGATAAGTGGATAGTTGGGAAAAACACATGCTGATAAGGAGAAATCAGAGGGTTTGTAGTTTGGTGACATTTCTTTGGTTGTTGATTGATTGCTTATTCTCCATAGGTTCCAGCGCAATTAACATGTCGTCTAGCAACATATGGGAATACATCGAGAGTTTTTGCGGTTGATGTTTATAGAAAGGAGTATCCCACCCAATAATTGGGGAATGTGAGCTGACCCGCTATGTGCCGAACGGATTTTCCATCCTCCCCAGGGGGTAGTCGTGCAACAGCCCTTTTAGCTTTGTCATGGTCTATTTTAGTTGGGATGGTATCTGTAAGCAGCAAACGACATGGGAGTTCTGCAGCCAATTCTTTGGAAACATTGAAGGTACAGAGTCTTTCTATTACTGGTACTTTTTCTTTTTATCCATTCTTTTTCGCATGCTTAGTTTCAGGACACCCTTCATATATTCCAGATTTTGAGAATTTCATTTTGAACCATACCATACTCATGTGTGCTCCTGATGGTTTTTGGTGAAACTTGCGGCTTGACATATGCTAACATCAATGCATCGTTCCCGCAAAAACACGGGCACACAATTAACCAGTGGAACTTCACTCGTTTGATATCCAATTGTATTCCGTGATTTGTTGCTTAAATAAAAACCAATTTTGATGGTTATTTCGTATTGGTCTGGTTTTTGTAGCTGAACCTTGTGCATCTTGTGCTCAGTGTAAGGACGAGCAAAACACCGTTTTCTTGTTCAAATGCACCTGTATGGTGGTCGAACTTCGTAAGCTCCACGTTTGGCGAAGAAACCTGTCATATTGGTGGTTGAACTAACTTTCTAAGGGCCTACAACATCCAACAGCAATATTTTTGCGGTAAAACCTAGATTTTGATCTTTAGAGCAACATTTGTTTTAACTTTTAGTTTTTACCAACCCTTGTTGTATATACACCCACAATTTTGGTGTTTAAACCATTTGTTCGGTGGTTTAATCATGTTTAATCCATCTTCTTGGTGGTGAAACTCACAGTTCCAGTGTTTAAATTCCAGATTCTTGGTGTATAGTTTCAGCTGTCAGTATTTTACTTATTCTTTCGCCATTGTATTTTTTTTGGGTTTGCTATGCTAAATCCCACATTTTTTGGTATAAACCCCTTCAAATTGACCTTTTCATAAGGCATGGCATCCGCGTCGTGCGCTGTTGGCTCTGCTGACTTCCCGTGGTGGCAGCCGGATCCATATCTTGACCTCTGAGAGGTCAGGGACTTCACCATAAACCCAAGCCCAGTGGGACCATTCTTCCGGCTTATTGATCAAGACACAAGGGAATACCCTCTGGTAAACGTTTACATAGCTATGGAAAGTCACCATGCTATTAATGGGAAAATCCACTATTTCTATGGCCATTTTCAATAGCTATGTAACAAATTACCAGAGGGTATCAGTTGTTTCAATATGTTTTTCAGTTTTTTGTTGATGAACATCCAACATCATCCAACTATATACTGGCGATTTTGATGTAAAAAATCAGGGGCAGTGCTATATTCCAAACATGGATTATTAAGCACCAAGAATGTCAAAGAATAACAATCTTGTTGTGCCTCCGTTGGTGCCCTATTTTTGAGCCATAGCCATGATGACAATCATCACCTGAATCCTGACATTATTTTTACGTATTGGCCTCCGATTCACTTCTACCGTCCGGTGTTGGTAGCCGCCCGACTCTCCCCCGAAAACCGCAGGAGTCAGGTCCAATCAGGTTTTCGGAAAACCGGGAATTTCAAGCGGGGTTGAAAGTGGTTTAAGCCAGCAAAATAGTGGGTTTTAACCAGGAAACCTGGGATATTTTTATATAGATGGAAGCCCGTCTGGGGATCAGCATTCAGGGTTGTTACAGCTCCCATTACCATGTAAGATATACTTTTAAGTATCTTTATAATATGTAATTTTCTAATTTTACTTAAGATATGTATGTAAATTAAGTATGTAATTACAGTTGTATCTAATGATATGTATAATACGTATGTAATTTTACTTGAGATATACTTTAAGTATGTAAATTTTGAAATTATCTTCCTGCGCTACCAGGGTGGACCGCCCCACCTTTCGCTGCCACGCCGCCCTGACGGAGCGCGAGCTCTTCGGAAACGACGAAAACGTCGCGCCGCTGCCAGCCGTGTGCTGGGCGCGCGATCAGCTGCTGCTGGGGGGAGAGATGCTGTGTGCCGCGGTTGGGGAGTTGCCTGTTGGGGAAACTACTGGGAATCAGGTCATCTAAGAATTTGTTATGGCAAAGCACGGCCTGTTTCTTCACAGGCCGTCGACCGGTTACAAAACAATGCAGGGAGCTGATTGGGCGAGGGCTGATGCTCTTCTAGACTGTTTGGTGGTTGCAACCACTTTTATGATCTTTCATGTAGCTTATATATATATACAGTAGTGGGATATTCTCGATGTGGGCTTTGCTTGGACAAACTTTGATTTCAACCTCTCGTTTGTGATATTGGGGTGATGAGCGAGATTCTGTCCGGAAGGATGTGAGGCACGAAGCAAGGTCAGCAAGTCTTGACAGTCGAGACTGGCGGTGAATATGGTTTACACCACACACTGAGTTTACATACGTAATAATATACATGTTAGTGTAATCAAATCAGGGTTGCAAACCAAAGTTTCGCCGCTTACAGCGAATATATGTTTAACTGCTCCATGCTTCTGACAAACACTTTCAACATTTTTCAACACATATATACAGTGTGTATATATATAATAACCTCTATACATCATTCACAATCGGCGGACTCTACTTCTTTACTAGCCTCTGGTGCCATCAAACATGGCTAGCTGGAACATGACCACCCCATGTGGGATTTTCCCGCCATGTTTGATAAAATCGTTTCGGGTACCCAGAGAACAAGGGCGTCCTGACCTGGGACTCTGCAGGTGCTTGCCCGCTGGTGCGCGGTTTAAGCGGCGATACACCACGCTGCGAAGTGCAGAAGCTGCCGAAGGGTGAGCCGCCCATCGTGCAACTGCAGATGGACGGGACGGGGCAAGTGCGCAAGTGCCCTTTGCGGTAGACAACCAGAGGTATATAGTATAAAGTCATATAAAGTCTGCATCCAGCATTTTGAGCCATTGATGGTGAATGTATTGGTGATGCTGAGCCAGGAGACCTCTGAACGTGGCTTGGTCGAAAGGTGGGTGAGAAAGGTCAGAACCACTTTTTTTTTTCGGGCTGGAAATTGCTACCATCATTGGATCCTTTTTTGTTGTTTGATGTTGTTTGTTTGATTGGAGGGTTTCGTTCAACATGCCTTGGGTTCGTTAGCTTGACTCTTGAATCGGATTCTGTACTTCAAGAAACAGGAATGCACCCAACTTCTATATCTCCAACTTTTGTTGATCACCTTTGGTTCCATGCATAGATAGATCTGGATCAATTGAATCATGACCTGCGCCTTGGTTCCATGATGGTGCTGTAGCCGAAGCTTTCAGGTTTTTCAGGTCTTTCAGGTCGATACCATTTCATATACCATAAATATACCATTAATGTGGATCATATACAATAATGGTAAATTAACTATTAAATTGGTTTATAAATGGTATGTTAATTTCATATACCATTTAATCTGGGTAAATTTCATCACGACCTCACTGGTCTCCCTCACTGGGAATCATGGTTTTTATAGGGGAATCATCCCCAAATGGGCCGCAAGATTCAGATTAGTGGAATATTATAATTTACCCAGATTAATGTGGATGATATACCATTATTCTGGGTAAATTACAACAATTCACTAACATGAATTAAGAATAATTAAGGCCATTTGGGGATGAATTCCCGAATCCGAACCATGATTATAATGAGGGAGAGCAGTGAGGTCGTGATGAAAATTTCCCAGATTATTGTAAGTATCCAGATAGATGTTCAAGTGTAGTTATACCGTCTCAAAAGCCAGTTATATCACTGTTATATCCCCTTGTAAGATGCTATGCCTGATGTCAGGATCAAATGGAATGGTTGGAGCTGAATAGATGGTATATCCTTTGTGATACAAGTACGGGTAATTACAAGTATGTATTATGTATCAACTGACTGTTAATGACTACTAATGTTACTAATGACATCTAATGACTATTACTGACTAGCACTAACTAATAACTAGATCACGCCGGGGATAGCGGCGCTGGTGCTTTTCAGCTTCGCACGCAATAGTCATTATGTAAGGAATCAAGATCGTATTGGAAATACTATAGGAAATGCCACAACCGAACATCACGAGCGTGTTAAAATGTTCTCATGTTCATAGCGTAGAAGCAAGGCCGTTTTGGAAATTACTAAAGGAAGTGCAATAACGTAACATCACGAGCGTGTTAATATGTTCTCATGTTCATAGTAGAAGCAAGCGCGTGTTGGACATTAATATAGAAAGTGCAAGAACGTAACGGCACGAGCGTGGAAAAATGTTCTTCTTTTCATAGCGTAAAAGCAAGAGCGTGGTTCGAAACTACTATAGAAAGTGCAAATGTGCAAGAACGTAACGTCACGAGCGTGTTAAAATGTTCTTCTGTTCATAGCGTAGAAGCAAGAATGTGTTGGAAATTACTATAGAAAATTACTATAGAAAGTGCAAATGTGCAAGAACGTAACGCCACCTGCGTGTGAAGAAGCAAGAGCGTATTGGACATTACTATAGAAAGTGCAAGAAGGTAACATCACGAGCGTGTTAAGATGTTCTTCTGTTCATAGCATAGAAGCAAGAGCGTGTTGGAAATTACTATGGGAAGCGCAAGACGGAGAATCAAAGAACGTAGACGATTGCAGGTTATTAGCCCCACCCCACCCTACCCCCCCCACTCCACCCCATGCAAAAGGTACCGTGAACATAAATATCAACATCATCAACATCTCTGAAAAAAAGAAAAATGCTAAATTCCTCAGCGCCTCTATCCCCGGCGTGAAGCAATAAACTAATAACTAGCACTAACTAACAACTAGCACAAACTATTATATCACAACTAATAAGAACTATTATGATTATTCTCCATGCCTGTTGATGACTCAATGACTACTAATGGATCTCAAGAACTGAGGCTTCTTGGCCTCAGTCCATGGTGGCGGCAATCTGCGCGTGTGGTGGGCCAAGGAGGTAACTCTTTGTTGGGACCGAGGGAAGGCCTTGAATCACTTGGTTGATACATGATGGTTGAGCCACCAATTCATGGGAATTCATGGGGATGTAGTGGGATCATCAACAATTAGGCATTTCAATGGGGATATCTACTGGGGATATCATGGGATAGAAGGAGGTGTATAACGTTATATAACTTATATAACCAAGAATTAGTTGATACCCGGTGTAATCTACCATGGTGGGCAAACCATGTTTGATTACTGGAGGGTGATGGTTGACCCAGTAATTTATGGGGATCTCATGGGGATACAATGGGACATCAACAACAATTAGGGTTGTAATGGGCAAACTATGGTAAAATAATCAATGGTTAATGGGTATATAACGGATATATAATGGGGATGTAACATATATTCAATGGGGATGTAAAGAGGATGTCATGGATGGGGATGTAATGCGGATATAATGAGGATATAAAGGGGATGTCATGGGGATATTTCATGAGGATATTTTCACGTTTTTTTTAAACGTTTTTTTTTTAGGCAGGTACAAACAGAGGATTCTCCCACGACTCGTAGCTGCTTCGTTGGCCATTTTGGCCATTTTGGCCATTTTTTGAGGGTCGTTAAATTGGGTACCTGTTCACCTGGCACATCCCCAATATTCCATGATGAAGGGTCTGGATCTCACACCCCATATGGGGGATGGCCATCCATAGGGCTTACCCTCTGGTTATGTCACAGTTTGCTATCGAAAATGGTCATAGAAATAGTGGACTTACCCATGAAACATGGTGATTTTCCATAGTTATGGTAGTTTACCAGAGGGTACTGTAATCTACCCAATAATTACTGTGTTACTGGGATTCCCAATAATTCTGGGATAACCATGACCAGTTCATCCCATGTAACTTGACCATGGCAGGAGGACTGTCCTGCACGGAGCCGTGTTCGGCGCCGTCCGGAAAGTGTGGGCACAGTCTTGGGATGTTGCAGCGAGGCAGGGGGGTTCTGGGTTATCTTAAGGTTGCTTCCCAGATGTTGGTTCAATACAGGTTCAAATGAGTTACTATACCAAACATTTCATTGGGATATAATGGAATATGTATGTATACCCGAGGGGCTAGGACTTCTCCGATGGGGAGGGGTGGGGTGGGGTGGGGGTGATACGGTTTATGATGCTATGCTGCGGATGTGCTTCGTCACGCATATTGGGTGCGGTGGGGTGGGGTGGGGTGGGGGTAATAACCATATTTTCGGGTATATACCTAGGCTACAAGGGCTTTGACTCATAGCCATATATATATATATAAATACACACACCATGATTATGTTCCGGTTAAATCTCACAAACATGTTCCCATGAAGATAATGCATTCAAACATTTTTTTCACTAATGATGTTCCATGGTTTAGTATGAAATAAATGTATTTATTATTAATTTTATATACCAGTACTAATCATCATCAGTACATGATGTGATAATATTTTATTGTATGTACTACTAATAATGATTAGTGTAATTATAAGTGCTATATACCATGTAATAATTAGCACTTTTTTGTGTGTACTTTTCTACCAGTATTAGTGTAATACTTATTACTTATTACTGTATATGTACATATAATGATAATCATTAATTCTTTTCATGTGTACTAATATATAGATAGATATATGATTAGGCCAATACTTACCCATTGATAATGTTCCACATATAGCACTGAGCATTGTATATCGTAGTACACTAATGGTGCTTATGATATATGTATACTAGTAGTATAATGGTACTACTAAAATGATACCATTGTAATTACTAGTACCATTATTGCACTATATAAACATATAGGAATATATATCATATCTGGAAAATTATGTACATATACTACCAATAATCTAGTACCATATCTAGTATAAACTACTAATAGTACCATTCTTGTACTAATCCTTATTAACAGTGTTATATCTCCAGGTCTTGGAACGTCATTGCCTGGCAGCCAGATGGGCGCCACGAAAGAGGCCGAATTTTGCCGATTTTTTTCTTTTTTTCGGGCGATCTGATGGAGGAAAATTTAGGGTGATTTCATGGGGGTGAATGGTAATGGGATTTCATGGAGGTTTAATGGTGATCTAATGGGATTTCATGGTGGTTTAATGGGAATGTAACAAGGAATTGAACCATATTAAACCTTCAGTGCATGGTTTGTTAATGTTTGTTATGTACATACTACATAATCATATAGGTATATATATATATGTATAAATATCTCTGGGTAAATTATAACGACCTCACTGTTCTCCCTCACTATAATCATGGTTAATTTACAGGAAATCATCCCCAAATAGCCGCAAGATTCATGTTAGTGAATTATTGTAATTTACCCAGAATAATGGTATATCATCCACATTAATCTGGGTAAATTATATTATTTCACTAACCAGGTGTACCGACCACATGTCTGGAAAATTATGTTAACTGAAACGTCACACGTAAAAAATATGTTTTTCCGATGATCCAACACGTAAAATTTTCCCAGTCCCGTAGGGTAGTGTTTTTTTTTACATGACGCCGGACTGGGAAATCCCCAAGTTATGTATGGTTCATGGAAAAATCCCAATCTAAAATGGATGATAACCGGGGGTACCCCCATTTTAGGAAACCCCTATATACACACAATTATATAATCCTAACTGGGCAGGTTCTTGGTAACTTCAACGATTCCACGGCAGGTGCCGCGTGCCCGGAGACTCCGTTTCTCCTGCGCTGTTGGTGTCGCTGAGCACGCTGGAGAATGGACGAGTGACAGTTGCTCGGCTGTTGCATGTGAGGAGAATAGCGGATAGTATAAAAATCATATAGCAAATATACCAACCGGCTTTAAACAAATGGCAACTATATGCAACTATAAATGATTGGCATGGCATATTGGTTTAGTCAAAAGAATATGGCATTTACTTTCAAGATATGGCGATTTTCTTGGAGCAAACAATGATCAATCACAGTACTTGTCTGGTTCCATGACCAGGGCGGAGCTTCCAATATGTTGACCCCCCAACGAATGAAGGTCTTCCGGTTGGAGGTTGACAATGAATGAAACATGGTGGCATTTGGCAGTTTTGGGACTATCAAGAAATATGGCAGTAATGGTCTTCCAAAAAAGATGGGAAGCCCATTTCATGCCAAAAAAACTGTTTTTTTTCTTCAGCAGGCATTGAAAAAACAGTTCAGACTTGGTAGAAATCTGAAAGGATTTCCGTTGAGTCAATGGGGTCCTTACCTTTGAAATACTGAGTGGTGGTTTGGAACATGATTTTTTTGACTTTCCATATATTGGGAATAATAATCCCAACTGACTAATATTTTTAGGCATCTGGCTCAACAGCATTTGCCTGAGGGAGCCGAGGACCCCAGGGGTTTGCCACTTTCTCATAGAATCGGTTAACCGTCTAAAAAGCCTTTGGCATCCTCGTTTGGTTGTGCGGCACTTGAGATCTCTGGACTTTGTCGTGATTTTTGCTGGCCTCATGAATCAGATGCTGGAAATGATTTCACGTCATTTGGACCCACCTTGGAGTCATAGAGCTTCATCTCTCCTCACCGACTTGGAGGGAATCCACTGGGGCAAGGTTGATGAAGTCTTTGATGCGGGTTTCTCCTGTTTGATGTGTGACTTTGTTCCTTTTGATGGAATCACCCTTCCTCGTGATCAGAAGAATGCGATGATTGAATCTCCCCCTGTCGAAGGTTTGGCTGTTGGAGACTGGATTGGTTTTATGGGCTTCAAAGTTAGCAATCAGTGTTTCCAGGAGACGGCTGAGAGTGTCCTGTGGAAGATTTCTGATTTCCAGAAGAACGCGCCTCCCCACTTTGTGCACCTCTTTTCCGGCTCTTTTTGTGGGTGGGGGAGAGCTTGTGACTGGCTTGTTTCAAAGAACAAGGTCGAACTTGCCAGCACCACGTGTGTTGATGTTGATGAATTGGCACTTCGTGTCTGGAACGCGCAGTGGACTACAAATGTTTTCTTCGATCGCGTGTCCTTGAGGGCTGAGTTGGCCAAAACTCAATCCTTTTGTGGTCCCATTCAGAATCATTGTTGGATGAATCTCTGCCGTGGTAGTGACAATCTGATTCTCACAGCTAGCCCTCCTTGTCAGCCTTGGTCCCATGGAGGGCTCTTGACTGGCTTGCACAGCGACAATGGAATGACCTTTTTGGAGCTGGTTAGATGCGTTCTGATCTGCAGGCCTGTGAGCGTGATCATTCAGGATGATGACAATGTACCGCAGCATCCACACTTTGTTGTCATTAGAGCCGCCCTGAGATTTGCTGGTTTTGTCCAAGCTTGGTCGGCTGTCAGTGATTTGACGCATTTGACGGGCATGTCACGAAAACGCTGGATAGCTATTTGGATTAGGCACGATGTACAGATTCACCCCGCGGTAGGTTGTTTCTCTCTCAAGGGAGCCGATGGCACCACTTGGGATCACCCGGATTTCAATTTTTCACTCCCACCGAGTGTTCGGGACCAACTGAGATTGAGTGATCGGCTGTTGATGTTTTATGGGGATCCTTTGTTTCTTCCTTTGGGCAGTCGACGGTTTCTCCCCGAAAGGTCTTCCCTTGAACAATGCCTCAAGCTCCGTGAGATTTTGCCTGGTCAAACCTTGCCGACCATTTGTGACAGTTATGCACGCCAACATGAGCTGGCCATGCATCACATGCGTGAGAGGGTATCTTTGCAGTCCTGGTTAGGAATGAGGATTCTTGGTTCTTTCTTGACCCTGTGCGATGCCTTGCGTTTCTAGGTGCCCATGTTACCACAACTGCCGCGATTCATTGGGATGTGTCGGTAGCCTTTAAGCATCTTGGTAATGCCATTTCAGTGCAACACGCCTTGCTGGGTCTCCTGGTAGCTTTCAACATGTGTGGTATTTTCCAGTCGCCAATCGCTGAACTTGTCATTTGTGCATGGCAAGACCGCCTGAAGCCGTCAAACTGCTTTGTCCTGGAGTCGGAAAGGTTCATTTGGATCCTGCCACATGTTTGCTTTGCACGTGATGTCTCCTTGCTGAAATTGAAGACCAAAGGATCTGAACTCAGAATCATTTCCAGGTATGCTGTTTTTCTGATTGAAAGCTGTGCCACGCTTGATGTTTTTCTTGGGTATATGGGCTTCTCTCATGAAACGCGTCTGGAATGCCGGTTTGTTTTTCGCAATGAGCAGATCCATCGCAACACTGTCCTCACGTCACTCATTGGAAGCTCTGTTTTGTTGTGTTGCTGTGCTGAACCTATTTGGAGCTTCAAGATTGAGTGGAATTGTCACATCGAAACAGTTGCAAGCTTGGATGTAGTTCCGGCAACCATCCGTGATGATGAGGAAGCGAGTGAACACTCCTTTGAATTTCATTTGAGTGATATTGATGAAGCACCTCAGCGCATGTTTTGTTTTGTGACACATGAGTCCCCACCGTTTTTCGCGCAGATTGATGAAAGGAACGGTGTGGAGGACCAAATCAGGCATCATGTTTTGCATTCCTCTTGCAGCAAAGATGCAAACAGCATTCGGTGGTTTCATTGCCATGAAGTCGTTGTGCAAGTGCTTGGACTTCCTGTTGTTGGTTTTTCCTTGCGTAGCATCCCGGTTGTGAAAGTTGATGTTGCCTTTGCTGATTCAAGTGGTCATGTCAAACTTGTTAGCGTGCCGAGAATGGCCAGCGGTGAAAGCATGAAGCAAACATTTGGACTCGAAGAGGAAAATTTGTTCCTCAACGGGAATTTGTTTGCGTCCAAAAGGCCCATCATGCTCCAGGAAGGGGATTTCCTTCATTCCTCTGCTCCTGAACTCTGTGGTGGGACAAGCCAGCCCTGCTGCAAAAAGCAGAAGATCGACCCGGCCATGAATGCCAGACTTGCAGTCGCACAATCACATGGCCTTGCTCTTGCCTTGGATGAAGTCGCGTGGTTCGCATCGAAGGTTTCAAATCCGGCCTTTGCAATTTGCAGTCCGTTTCAGGTAAAATCCAATCCTTGTGTCGGTGCATTAAAGAATCAAGTTGTAGCCGCCTTGAACTCCGTACCTGATTTGCGATCTGTTGCTAGGATTTGCATTCCCATCCTCATGGACACTCATTGGGTTGCTGTTGATGCTGCGAATGTCCCGGGATCCTTTGTGTTTGAGACCGCCCTGATCAATTTTCCACATGGCTTCCGACGTGATGATTTCATGACTGAAGTGACCAGTGCCTTCCATTCAGTTGGCCTCATTGCACGGTGCAAGCATACCATCATTCCAGTCGATGATGGGTTCTGCGGTTGGATTTTGTTGAAGAATTGGTCCAAGGAAACTCAGCACCAGTTTCCTGAAACGTTTCTTTCCTGCAAAGATGCGATCAGTGACACCATTTTTTCGGAAACAATCACCATGACTTCAACTGCACTTTTTGCATGTAAGATCCGCCAAGCCTTTTTTGGAGCCGGGGATTTTCATCAAGATCCGCCAGCAGGGAGAAGCGGGAACCAAAATGACCAGGCCATGGGCGAACCTGATGAAACCAGTGATCCTTGGACAAGATACGATCCTTGGACAAGACAGAAAAGTGTGAAGCTTTCCAAATGGGAAGATCTCAAGCTGCCCCTTGATCATTCCTTCGTGACAAAAAATGGCGAAGCTGTTTCCCAGGTTCACCGCTTGCAGATTGCACAGGGAGGTTTGGCCTTTTGCACCAGAAACAATGTGGAGTCAGTTATGAAGAATCCACCAACCAAACCTGCAGCTCTGATCATTCCCGTTGGGGACAAAGTCCCACTTCGCACAGTGACCCCGCCGAAGATGGATGGCCCCTTTGAACTCACTGTGTGCGACCCGACCACCAACACCATGTACAAACGACAAGCCAACATTGTACAGATCAATGATGCATTCAGTCACAAGCCGCCAAATCCGGACTACACTGCCAAGTTGCCCAAGGTCTGTGAAATTGTGGTTGAAATTGATTCAAGGTGTTTGAACAAAGAATTGTCAACAGCCTATGCCAACAATGCTGTTGAACAAATCAAAGCCAGACTTGACTCTCTCCTTCCTGCCGCCACTGTCAAAGGAATCAACGTCTATGGGTATAGGGCCATTAAGAATGGTGACTACGTTCTGCACCAGGCGATGTTCAAAGTTGCCCAGCGGCACAGAAAGTCGCTGATCGAAAAGTCCGGCATTAAAGAAGTTTTCTTCCGGGATTTTGTCCCAAAGGGAGGTGAAATTTTGGACCTCTCCACCATCCCCAAGTTCTTTGAAGTCAACAAGACGGGCCGAGAGAACGCCGCCAAGACAGCCTCAGGCATAGTTGGATTTGGGGGGCTTTGCATCACCCGGCGTGGAATTGCAGTGAGAGCATGGACATCGCACATTGCTAACATTAGGAAGGTTCTGTTGAGTAATGATGACCGTTTGACTGACCAAAATCTCACTGTTGTCCCTCGCGTGACGTTGCACTCAACTGGATGGCCCAGCGCGATTCAGGCATCGGAAGTGGTTCGCGCAACTTGCCATGCATGCAAAGTGGCTCCCATCCCCATGAAGTGTTGGCGCAGCACGGGCTTGACTACCTGGTCTTTGGCTTTCGAGAAAGAGCCTGGTATTGATCGCTTTGTTGCCAAGTTCAATGATGAAGTTTGCGAAATCGTGTTGACCAAACCAGTTTACAACGACGCGTCGCTGAATCGCAAGAAGAAGAATGAAAAGAGCAAAGGTTCCCAGAAGCTTGACACTCCCTTATCTGCGGATCACCAAGACACAGCTGTCATGGATCGTTTGAGCACCCTTGAAGTGAAGATGAGCTCAATGGAGCGCCGTCAGGACAATGTTGAAAGCAAATTGTCGAGCGGTTTCGAAGCCATCCAAGATCAACTCAGAGTGTTGCTGGGAGCAGTTCAGGGGCCTCGCCCAAGTGACCATGGCCAGACCGGCCTTTCGCCTCCACCTAAAGCCCAGAAGACTGGATAGCCAGTCAAGTTTTGCCAGTTGCTAGGCCCTGCGTCTTTTTTCGCAGAGCCACCTTTAATTTGTTTGTGCTTGCAGCGATTGGGTGTCGTATTCGCTCGCCTGCTTGCGGTGTCTCCAGCAAACTTTTGACCCTTGCCACATCTTGCAAACATGGGCGTGTCAGGGAGTTTGTTCATGTGCTTTCTTCGTCGCCTTGGTAATTTTGCACTCATCATCCTGTGTGGTTGGCCTTGGGTATTTATCGCCTGCCATAGAGTGACCTTCAACCATTTGCGATCAGTTGTTCTTCGGATTGTCCTTGTCGTATCCTGTGTCGTTTTGATTTGCTTTCGCCAGAATTTGTCCAACCCGAAGAGGTTTTGCAAATGCCACACCAACAACCACCGGTGTCAATCTGCGTTTTTGGTTTTGAGTGATCCTGTGCAATACTATCCATCCTGGCCCCAACCCTTTGATGCCACTTTGGGATTTCCTGGGGAAGGGCCTGAGCAAAAGCTTCCTTGGACTTGCATGACTGCGAATGTTGATAGCTTTCAGACTAATCAGCAGTGTCTTTTGTGGAAGTATGATGTCTGTGCAATACAAGAGACAAGAATTTCCACCTTTAACCAGCAAGTCTCGCGAGATGCTGCCAAGAAACGCCAAAGGGATTTGATTGTTGGAAAGCCTCTTGATTTGCGCCAAAATAAGAAAGCACACCTGAAAGTTCCGCATGGTGGGGTTGCCCATCTCTGTAACTATCAGCTTGCTACCCCGTTTTTGGCAGAACAAGATGCTTCAGGCCTATGGACTGCCCTATATGAATCCCATAGATTTTCAGCAGTTTGGGTCCAGATAAACCGCAGCCTCCGGGTACTTTGTTTCAGTGTGTACATGCAGGCCGGCCATGAACCTGCAGTTCTAGAGAAAAACGAGGCCTTAATGCATGATCTCATGGTGATTGCGAGCCAGTTTGGAAATATCCCGGTAATCATTGCTGGTGATTTTAATCGTGATCCCCAAGAATTTCAAGCATGGCAAAAAGCCACAATATACGCTAATTGGTTCGATCCCCTTGTGCAAACCAATGACCAGGGTGAATCCACTAGACCAATTACCTTTTCCCGTAGCTGTAATTTCAAGGACCCGCGAGATTTTTATTCATCTATTGATGCCATCTTGTTGAATGAAGTTGCGGCAGCAGCGCTGCTCTCCATAGAGCCTGTCTACACAGAAGGCAGGCAGCATGCTCCACTGCGAGCTACCTTTCAGTGGGAACGGGTTTTTCAGCGTGGCCATGTTTTGATCCAGCCTGCTCTTCTCGAACTGGAAGGCTTGTATGTTGATGGTAAGCTAGATGAAATGTCTATCCAATCCAATGCCCAACGTGTGTGGGAAAACAATTTCCATGATGCTTTTCAGGACGGAAACTCGGAACATATCTGGGAAAAACTCAACACCTTTGCCATTCAAACTCTCACTACTAGTGGGGCAAAATTTGGTAGGGGTCAAAAGGCCAGATGCAAAAAGCCAAAGTTTGTAATCCGTAGGCCGTGCCCTGGACAAAACTTTGACGGAACAGCCACCACCGCCAGAAGTGCTGTTCTTGAAAAAATGCATCATAGAATTTCGGAGCTACGATGTTGTCTTGCCAGGCCAGTTGCATGTCCTGGTGACCACATTGTTACTTGGAACCTGTACGAAAAATTAAGAAGATCCCTTCAACGTGATAAACTGTGTCATCTCTTATGCTACCTGCCTTTCACTGACATTTCGCTTTTGCAGATGCAAAAAGATGTTCAACATGAACTTGGGATAGTCAGGCAAAAGGAAAAAATGTCACGGATTCAGCAGTGGAAAACGATGATGATCCATGGCACACGTTCCAAGCAGGTTTCAAAATGCGTTTATCAGTGGATTGATAAAAAGACAACCCCATTCTCACCTAACTTAGTGTTAAGCCGAGATGGCCATGTACTGGTGCAGCCTTCCGAAGCTTTTGATGAATTTCATGATGTGTGGGATGATGAAGTTTTTGGAGTCAATGCCATGCACCAGTCGCCACATGACCTCCTCCGCTTTGTGTGGCCCTACATCGAGGACAAACGGTCACAGGCTACCCTGCCTGAACTTTGTGGTAGTGACATGAAAAATCAAATTTTGCGACGGAAAGCATCCGCAGCGGCTGGTCTTGACGGGTGGCGTACCCCTGAAGCCCAAGCTTTGCCTGTTTTCTTTTACGAAAAAATTGCCACATTTTTCCAGGGTGTTGAAAATGGTATCTACAAGCTTCCAGAGTCACTTTGCACGGCAAGACAAGTCTTGCTCCCAAAAAGTGCCAAAAATTTGCCCCTCTCCAAGAGGATCATTTCCCTTCTTCCTGTGTGGTTGCTTTGCTGGTCTGGCCTCCGGTTCAGACAATTGCAGTCCTGGCAGCAGCAGGTGTGCCCTGCTGCACTTTCGGGGGGGATCCTTGGCCGTAAATTAGTGGACGTTCCACTGCAACTCAGTCTTGAAGTTGACAAGGCAGTTACGTCCAATGAGCCTATTATAGGTATCAAACTTGATAAAGCTAAAAGCTTCGACCGCCTGGTTCCTGCCATTTCATCTATGTTGATGATTGCTTTGGGCGTGCCGCTCACTGTAACACGGGTGTTTCAACAAATGTACGATAAAATGGCTCGCTTTACAACTCTTGGGAAATGGACCTCCCCCCGCCCCATTTTCACAGCTAATGGGTTAGTGCAGGGTTGTTCCATAAGTATCCTTGCTCTTAATTGTCATATGACTGTTTGGGCCATCTTTATGGACAGATACCCTCATGTTGTTGCCAAAGCCTACATTGATGATAGTTACCTTTGGACAAAAATCACCCATGCTGCAATGCTTCGTCATGCTTTCGAAGCTACTGAATTGTGGGATCGACTTACTGGTCAGCTCATCAATCATGGTAAATCGCAAATTTGGGCCACCAACACGGCGGCCAATAGAGTGGTTAAAAACCTGTTCCCCAATGTTCCTGTTGTCTATTGTCTTGAAGTCCTTGGTACACGAATCCAAACGACCCAAATGAAGGCAACTGGGTGGCCTGAGAGCAAAACAGAAAAGATTTGCCACCAAATCCAAATGATCGGCTTGCTTCCCTGCAAGTGGGATATTCGTGAGCACTTGCTAGCCAGTAAGATCATACCCCAAATAAGCTTTTGTCCTATGGTTGGTAATTTGCCAAGTAAGGCACTACAAGACATCCAAAATGCAGCTGTTGCAATGCTCTGGAAAGGGCGTCCCAACTGGCGATCGAAGTGGCTTGTCATGGGCCTCCTGTGTAAACCGTATCGAGCAGACCCCTTTGTTGCGCGAGAGTATCAAACTGTTCTTGACACTATTACTTTCCTCAAGCACACAAGTGTAACCAACCGGCAATTGTGGTGCGAATTGCTTCCAAAAACGAAGGGCGCAGTCAACTCTTAGGTTCTCCGCTTTAAATTTGCTTGTGCCTTTTTTGGACTTGAAATTGTTAATCACTTTTGGTTGCAGTATCGTGGGTCCCAATCCTTTTCCATGCTTGACTTAAGTAAAAGAGAATTGAAACTCCTATTGCAAAATCTCAGCAGGCAAGTGTGTTATCAAAAAGCTGCTGCGCATGACCGTAAAGACATCCTGCCTGCACAGGGTACTTTGGATTTCGCTGCCAGCCGTTTGGCACACAAAAAGTATCAAAAAGCAGTCTTTGAGAACATTCCCTTCGGGTGTCTGCGCGATGCTTCTATTGTTGGATGCCACACCACCAATGATCGCAGAGGAGCAGCAGGCATGTCCGCTTCTACAGACTGCAGATTTTGTAAGGCTACAAAGGAAACACTTGAACACCTGTGTAAAGAGTGTGCTGCCATCCATACAGTGCATCCAAGGCCTGATTGCCCAAACTTGGGCCCCAACTTTTGTCAACTTGGCATCGTTGAAGTGGATGACGCAACAGTCCAAAACAGACTGAGAACCTCAGACCTCTTGGGCCTACCGGTTTGTGATTGGTACGCTGATCGTGACAGGACCATACACATATGGACTGACGGTAGTGTCTTTAATATTGAACATTTTTGGTATACCACTGGCGGGTTCTGTTTTCTTTCTGCTGACGGCACACTGCACGGTACAGGCCAAGTGTACCACCCAGCTTTGAGTAGCTACGCCACAGAACTTTACGCCTTTGGAGCTGCCTTTTTTGCTGCCGATTCACCTGTTTGTATCCATACAGATTGCCTGAGTCTGCAACAGCAGGTTGAATTTTTGATCACACATCAAGAGGTTGACATGAAATGGTCCCATCTCTGTTGGTGGTTTGCCATTCGTGATGTTTTCATTTGGAGACAGGTCATACACCCCCAACCTATCTCTATAAAATGGATCCCGTCGCATGTCGTTGAACACCTTCCGGAAGAGGCCATTTCAGTTGCAATCGCGTCAAAACACGGAACTACTGTACAAGATATTGTTATGAACCGTAGGGTTGACAAAATCGCGAAAACATCCGTAACGCTTAATCATCCGTTTTTCGTAAACCTTGATGAGCGTAACCTGAAAATTGAAAAATGGCAATGGTGGTTGACCCAATTACAAACGCACCTTGCAGTACCCACAGATCAGAGAGAGAAACCTGCACTTGAGGAAAATGAGGCCCACATTCCCAAACTTTCCCTCTCCTCTAGCCTGCAAGATTGTAAAGCCTTGTATCCTTTGTGGGATTGGTCCCCAATCCGTACAAACTACACATGGACCACCTCGCTTGATGCCCATGATGCTGCCAACTGCAAATTGCCCACCAGCTTGTCAAAAACTAACTGGAAGAAAATTCTTCAGTGGCTCGTAACCCTTTCCTGGGATCCCGACCCTAATGGTTCAACCAGTTTTCTGCAGCTAGGGTTTGCCGCTTGGCACGCTGGAGTGAGACTTGAGGCCAAAGATTTGACTCCAGCTTGCTATGCCACTATGATTAGGAAAGCCTTCAACATCATCACCAAGAAATTCCCTGACACTCCTGCCATGCCTGGCGAAGTTTCGGAGAAATGCAAAAGTGATGGAAAAGTCCATACTTCAGGCTACATAAAGGGCGGGAAGATTGCCATGTCTTTTCCTGCCAATCGCATGCTTGGGGTTGCTTTCGTGGGTCGAAACCATGTCCTGTCTAACTGGAAGTTTCTTTTTAATTCAATCAGCTGATCACTCTTTTTTTCTCTTTTCTTGATGACTCCGACGCGAGTCTCGTTTCTTCGATGCCCGTGGTCTGCGTGACCGCGTGCTGCGAGTGAGAACGCCTCCCGCCTTGTGTGAACAACTGACTAATATTTTTCAGATGGGTTGAAACCACCAACCAGAATAGTTTGACCAATTCAATCATTCTGCAATTATTTTCTTTCAGTGTCTCGAGGATGACAGCCCAAAATCATTCAACATCTATCAGATTTGAGGGGAAAACACAAGACCCGTGACAAAATGGGTTACAAAATCTGATGCTTCCCTCCAAAATCAGCGTTTGTCCAAAAGTGGGGTACCCCAATGAGAACGAAGTCTTGTCATCATTTTCCCCCATCGAACTTGCCGTATTTTGGGTGTAAATACCTCATTTGCAGACCAAAAAAACATCCGATTCTTGGTGACACATCACAGTAAGTATCCCCCATCATATCCCGGTAGAATGGGTCAAATATCATGAATATATGCTTTGTTCCATAGCCCTGCGAATTTTTGCACAATAGCCTTTTTTAGTTGCGGACATACGGTGGAACACGGGCCCCGGAATAAGGAAAGGATAAAGGAACATACAAGGTAAAAACAAGGATAAAAAGGACAAAAGGCCAACAGCCGGAACCAACGCGGAAACAAGGGTCGTAAGATAACGTGCTTCCAAGCTCGCTCACAGGAAGACACGGCACCCGGCCGCACACCGGATCAACGATCCCCTCTCAATGACTATCTCCTACTCCGAGACACGCACGGTCCGCTCCAGGGTCCCGCCCGGCCGCCGGACGCCCGGCCCGCAAGGCCAACCTGGCCGCCCGGCCGCCCGGCCGCCCGGGCCGCCGGCCGCCCGGCCGCCACGGCCACACGGCCAACCGGCCACACGGCCACCCGGCAACCCGGCACCCGGCCACGCGGCCACGCGGCCACACGGCCACCCGGCCACCCGGCCACACGGCCACACGGCCACACGGCCACACGGCCACACGGCCACACGGCCACACGGCCACAATTTATTTCGACAGCCTTTCCACACATGCCCGAATTCAAACGGCTGTATTGATCCAGCCAAGACAAACATAGCCGAACACATCATGCTGTGTGCTTGGTGCAGTTGAAGCAGCTCTTGCTATGGAGGCGAGTTGACTCAACTACGTGATTGTGTATATGTGCTGATCGCAACATAGCACGTAAGCATCTGACGTAGATAAAATAAGTAGATAAATGGATAGGTAAGATAGATACGATAGATTAGAGAGGTAGATAGATAGATAGGTAGAAAGATAGAAAGATAGATAGATAGAGAGGACAGATAAGATAGATAAGACAGACAAGATAGATAAGATAGAAAAGATAGATAAGATATATAAGATAGATAAGATAGACAAGATAGATAAGATAGGTAAGATAGGTAAAATAGGTAAGATAGAAGATAGATAGATAGATTAGATAGATAGATAGATAGATAGATAGATAGATAGATAGATAGATAGATAGATAGATAGATAGATAGATAGGTAGATAGATAGATAGATAGACAGATAGATAGATAGATAGATAGATAGATAGGATAGATAGATAGCTAGGTAGATAGGTAGATAGATAGATAGATAGAGAGACAGACAGATAGATAGATAGATAGATAGAAAGATAGATAGATAGGTAGCTAGGTAGATAGCTAGATAGATAGATAGCTAGATAGATAGCTAGCTAGATAGCTAGATAGATAAGTAGTTAGATAGCTAGATAGATAGCTAGATAGATAGATAGATAAGATAGATAAGATAGATAAGATAGACAAGATAGATAAGATAGATAAGATGGATAAGATAGATAAGATAGATAAGATAGATATGATAGATAGGTAGGTAGGTAGATAGATAGATAGATAGGTACGATAGATAAGATAGATAAGATAGATAAGATAGATTAGGTAGGTAGATAGATATATAGGTAGAAAGATAGAAAGATAGATAGATAGAGAGGACAGATAAGATAGATAAGACAGACAAGATAGATAAGATAGAAAAGATAGATAAGATAGAAAAGATAGGTAAGATAGGTAAGATAGGTAAGATAGGTAAGATAGGTAAGATAGGTAAGATCGATAAGATCGATAAGATCGATGAGATAGATAAGATAGATAGATAGATAGATGGATGGATGGATGGATGGATAGATAGATAGATAGAATAGAATAGATCAGATTAGATTAGATTAGATCAGATTAGATAGATGGATAGATGGATAGATGGATAGATGGATAGATGGATAGATGGATAGATAGATAGATAGATTGATAGATTGACGGATAACTAGATAGAAGATAGATGTTTGGATCGATGGACGGATAGATAGATAGATGCGTAGACAGATAGGTAGATAGGGAGAATGGTAGATAGGTAGATAGGTACATAGATGGATGGATAGATAGATAGGATGATAGACGGATAGATGGATAGGTGGATAGATGGATAGGTGGATAAGTGGGTAGATGGATAGGTGGATAGGTGGAAAGATGGATGGATGGATGGATGGATGGATAGATAGATAGACAGACAGATAGATAGATAGATAGGTGGGTAGGCGGATAGATGGATAGGTGGATAGGTGGATAGATAGGTGCGATAGATTAGATAGAGAAGATAGATTGAAAAGATTAGAAAGATTATGTAGACTAGATTGACCGGATGGAATAGATAGATTTGATCGGGTAGATAGATGAGATCGATTTGATAGAGTAGATAGGTTAGATGAGGTAGATTAGATCGACTAGGCGGGCTTGATGGATATAGAGTAGAACAAAATAGAGCAGCATAGAACAGACTAGAATAGAATACGGTTGGATGCATAAGAATGAAATAGGCATAGAAAAAGAGGTAGAAATAGAATCATTTGAAGAATAGAGAAGAAAGATGTCTAGATCGATAAATCAGCTAGACTAGCCAGATTAGCTAGATTAGGTACGCTGGATAGATTAGGTCGATTATATAGAGTATAGGGTGGCTGGATAGATTAGATAGATTAGGTGGAGTAGGTGGGTTAGAAAGATTAGATCGATTAGGCAGGTTAGCTACATGAGGTAGGATTGGTAGTTAGATTGATCAACAGATTAGGACGATTAATCAGATTAGATAGGTGGAAAGCAAGATAGGTAGATAGATTGGTAGACCTGATTGATCGATTGATTGTCAAGTTGGGTTTAGAAAGATCAGCCTAGAAAGATGGACAGACCGATCGATCTATGGATCAATCGATGGATAGATAGATAGCTAGATAGACAGATGGATGGATGGATTGATTATAGATAGATTAGATAGGTTAGATAGATTAGATGGATTAGGTAAAGTAGATCGGTTTGGTAGATTAGATAGATTAGATAGATTGGGTAGAGTAGATTGGCTAGATGGATGAGGTAGAGTAGGTAGATTAGACAAAGTAGATGGGTTAGATCTATTGGATAGACTAGATTGATGTAAAAGGATGGAGAGGTTAGATAGATTAGATAGATTAGATTCAGGGTTTTACTGATTAGATCGATTAGAGCCTAGCCTAAATGGAATAGGCCGTAGGCAAATTAGATTAGATTTGGTTAGATTAGATTAGATTGGTTTAGACTAGTTCAGATTAGATTAGAGTGAAGTAGAGTAGAGTAGATTAGATGGTTAGCAAGATAAATAGATTGGAACGAATAGAGCGAACAGAAAGAATGGACAACTAGATAGATAAATCACAGACTTGCTGATACACTACTTAAGTATGTGCACGCAGACTTGCTGCTACGCTACTGGCTCGTCTGTTGCATGTGCATCTGCTACGCTACTTGCTCTTCTTTTGCTGCGCAGGCTTGCTGCTTTGCTACTGGCCTGCGCGTATAATTAGCACTGATGTGTATGGCTAAATTCCCCGAAATGTACGAAAAGACAAGCTGCTTGGTATGCAAGCGGATGGCAAGATAGATAAGATAGATACGATAGATACGATAGATACGATAGATACGATAGATAAGATAGATAAGGTAGATAAGATAGATTAGATAGGTAGATAGATATATAGGTAGAAAGATAGAAAGATAGATAGATAGAGAGGACAGATAAGATAGATAAGACAGACAAGATAGATAAGATAGAAAAGATAGATAAGATAGAAAAGATAGGTAAGATAGGTAAGATAGGTAAGATAGGTAAGATAGGTAAGATAGGTAAGATCGATAAGATCGATAAGATCGATGAGATAGATAAGATAGATAGATAGATAGATGGATGGATGGATAGATAGATAGATAGATAGAATAGATTAGATTAGATTAGATCAGATTAGATAGATGGATAGATGGATAGATGGATAGATGGATAGATGGATAGATGGATAGATAGATTGATAGATTGATAGATTGACGGATAACTAGATAGAAGATAGATGTTTGGATCGATGGACGGATAGATAGATAGATGCGTAGACAGATAGGTAGATAGGGAGAATGGTAGATAGGTAGATAGGTAGATAGATGGATGGATAGATAGATAGATAGATAGGTGGATAGACGGATAGATGGATAGGTGGATAGATGGATAGGTGGATAGGTGCGTAGATGGATAGGTGGATAGGTGGATAGATGGATAGATAGATAGATAGATAGATAGATAGATAGATAGACAGATAGATAGACAGATAGATAGATAGATAGGTGGGTAGGCGGATAGACGGATAGATGGATAGGTGGATAGATAGGTGCGATAGATTAGATAGAGAAGATAGATTGAAAAGATTAGAAAGATTATGTAGACTAGATTGACCGGATGGAATAGATAGATTTGATCGGGTAGATAGATGAGATCGATTTGATAGAGTAGATAGGTTAGATGAGGTAGATTAGATCGACTAGGCGGGTTTGATGGATATTGATATAGAGTAGAACAAAATAGAGCAGCATAGAACAGACTAGAATAGAATACGGTTAGATGCATAAGAATGAAATAGGCATAGAAAAAGAGGTAGAAATAGAATCATTTGAAGAATAGAGAAGAAAGATGTCTAGATCGATAAATCAGCTAGACTAGCCAGATTAGCTAGATTAGGTACGCTGGATAGATTAGGTCGATTATATAGAGTATAGGGTGGCTGGATAGATTAGATAGATTAGGTGGAGTAGGTGGGTTAGAAAGATTAGATCGATTAGGCAGGTTAGCTACATGAGGTAGGATTGGTAGTTAGATTGATCAACAGATTAGGACGATTAATCAGATTAGATAGGTGGAAAGCAAGATAGGTAGATAGATTGGTAGACCTGATGGATCGATTGATTGTCAAGTTGGGTTTAGAAAGATCAGCCTAGAAAGATGGACAGACCGATCGATCTATGGATCAATCGATGGATAGATAGATAGATAGCTAGATAGATAGACAGATGGATGGATGGATTGATTATAGATAGATTAGATAGGTTAGATAGATTTGATGGATTAGGTAAAGTAGATCGGTTTGGTAGATTAGATAGATTAGATAGATTGGGTAGAGTAGATTGGCTAGATGGATGAGGTAGAGTAGGTAGATTAGACAAAGTAGATGGGTTAGATCTATTGGATAGACTAGATTGATGTAAAAGGATGGAGAGGTTAGATAGATCAGATAGATTAGATTAGATTCAGGGTTTTACTGATTAGATCGATTAGAGCCTAGCGTAAATGGAATAGGCCGTAGGCAAATTAGATTAGATTTGGTTAGATTAGATTAGATTGGTTTAGACTAGTTCAGATTAGATTAGAGTGAAGTAGAGTAGAGTAGATTAGATGGTTAGCAAGATAAATAGATTGGAACGAATAGAGCGAATAGAAAGAATGGACAACTAGATAGATAAATCACAGACTTGCTGATGCACTACTTAAGTATGTGCACGCAGACTTGCTGCTACGCTACTGGCTCGTCTGTTGCATGTGCATCTGCTACGCTACTTGCTCTTCTTTTGCTGCGCAGGCTTGCTGCTTTGCTACTGGCCTGCGCGTATAATTAGCACTGATGTGTATGGCTAAATTCCCCGAAATGTACGAAAAGACAAGCTGCTTGGTATGCAAGCGGATGGCAAGATAGATAAGATAGATACGATAGATACGATAGATACGATAGATACGATAGATAAGATAGATAAGGTAGATAAGATAGATTAGATAGGTAGATAGATATATAGGTAGAAAGATAGAAAGATAGATAGATAGAGAGGACAGATAAGATAGATAAGACAGACAAGATAGATAAGATAGAAAAGATAGATAAGATAGAAAAGATAGGTAAGATAGGTAAGATAGGTAAGATAGGTAAGATAGGTAAGATCGATAAGATCGATAAGATCGATAAGATCGATAAGATAGATAGATAGATAGATAGATGGATGGATGGATAGATAGATAGATAGAATAGAATAGATTAGATTAGATTAGATCAGATTAGAAAGATGGATAGATGGATAGATGGATAGATAGATAGATAGATTGATAGATTGACGGATAACTAGATAGAAGATAGATGTTTGGATCGATGGACGGATAGATAGATAGATGCGTAGACATATAGGTAGATAGGGAGAATGGTAGATAGGTAGATAGGTAGATAGATGGATGGATAGATAGATAGATAGGTGGATAGACGGATAGATGGATAGGTGGATAGATGGATAGGTGGATAAGTGGGTAGATGGATAGGTGGATAGGTGGAAAGATGGATGGATGGATGGATAGATGGATGGATAGATAGATAGACAGACAGATAGATAGATAGATAGGTGGGTAGGCGGATAGACGGATAGATGGATAGGTGGATAGATAGGTGCGATAGATTAGATAGAGAAGATAGATTGAAAAGATTAGAAAGATTATGTAGACTAGATTGACCGGATGGAATAGATAGATTTGATCGGGTAGATAGATGAGATCGATTTGATAGAGTAGATAGGTTAGATGAGGTAGATTAGATCGACTAGGCGGGTTTGATGGATATAGAGGAGAACAAAATAGAGCAGCATAGAACAGACTAGAATAGAATACGGTTGGATGCATAAGAATGAAATAGGCATAGAAAAAGAGGTAGAAATAGAATCATTTGAAGAATAGAGAAGAAAGATGTCTAGATCGATAAATCAGCTAGACTAGCCAGATTAGCTAGATTAGGTCGATTATATAGAGTGTAGGGTGGCTGGATAGATTAGATAGATTAGGTGGAGTAGGTGGGTTAGAAAGATTAGATCGATTAGGCAGGTTAGCTACATGAGGTAGGATTGGTAGTTAGATTGATCAACAGATTAGGACGATTAATCAGATTAGATAGGTGGAAAGCAAGATAGGTAGATAGATTGGTAGACCTGATGGATCGATTGATTGTCAAGTTGGGTTTAGAAAGATCAGCCTAGAAAGATGGACAGACCGATCGATCTATGGATCAATCGATGGATAGATAGCTAGATAGACAGATGGATGGATGGATTGATTATAGATAGATTAGATAGGTTAGATAGATTTGATGGATTAGGTAAAGTAGATCGGTTTGGTAGATTAGATAGATTAGATAGATTGGGTAGAGTAGATTGGCTAGATGGATGGGGTAGAGTAGGTAGATTAAACAAAGTAGATGGGTTAGATCTATTGGATAGACTAGATTGATGTAAAAGGATGGAGAGGTTAGATAGATTAGATAGATTAGATTCAGGGTTTTACTGATTAGATCGATTAGAGCCTAGCGTAAATGGGATAGCCGTAGGCAAATTAGATTAGATTTGGTTAGATTAGATTAGATGGGTTTAGACTAGTTCAGATTAGATTAGAGTGAAGTAGAGTAGAGTAGATTAGATGGTTAGCAAGATAAATAGATTGGAACGAATAGAGCGAATAGAAAGAATGGACAACTAGATAGATAAATCACAGACTTGCTGATACACTACTTAAGTATGTGCACGCAGACTTGCTGCTACGCTACTGGCTCGTCTGTTGCATGTGCATCTGCTACGCTACTTGCTCTTCTTTTGCTGCGCAGGCTTGCTGCTTTGCTACTGGCCTGCGCGTATAATTAGCACTGATGTGTATGGCTAAATTCCCCGAAATGTACAAAAAGACAAGCTGCTTGGTATGCAAGCGGACGGCAGACACCCGGCCACCCACCCGGCCACCCGGCCACCCGGCCACCCGGCCACCCAACCACCCGGCCACCCGGCCACCCGGCCACCCGGCCACCGGCCACCCGGCCACCGACGACACACCCGACCACTGGCCACGGCCACCCGGCCATCCGGCCAGCCGGCCATCCGGCCATCCGGCCAGCCGGCTATCCCAACCACCCAGCCGGCCACGGCCACGGCCACGGCCACGGCCACGGCCACGGCCACGCACGGAAAAAAGCAATCCTCGAATTTTTGTTGGTGAAATCCCTTGAAGAAAATCTGGAAAGAACTTGGCAGGTTTGGAGGGAATCCTGTCTGGATGAAGCTTGCGCTTTCTTGCCAGAGGCAGGAGGCGATAGTCGATGATAGATATAGGACGAACATTAATAGTAGTTTGTGTGTAGTGGGGATTTAATATGGATGGGGAGACACAGTGGTGAAATGGGTATGCTGGTGAGTAGTATGTTACTATATGTCAGTGTGTTTCCTGTTTCCATTTCTAACATGCCTACGACGACCGGTACATCTCAACATTCCGCGTTGTTTTTGATGAACACCTATGATACCATATGGATAGTGATAGTGATGAACATCCATAACTATCCAGAGCTATCCACAACTAGCATCCTCAAGTGGGACATTTTTCAACGAGGACGAGGGGCTTAGAATCCATGCTTTGAGGCGCGCTGGAGGGCCAGCTGTGACTGCGCCTTCAGTTGGGTCGCGCCCAATTGGGAGGAGGAGATGAAGTCAGGGTGGGGATGTGGGGTGGGCCTTGATGGTTTTTTTCATGCAAACCATGGAGGAATGACATCATCTCTATGATATCTTCATCTTAATTGCACAAACTTGACTTTGTTGCAAGGGACCCAGGGATGTAGGGTATCTAAGATGAGGTATATACAGTATGTCTACCCACATTTCGATGGTTTTCCCGGGGATAACACCCACTGGCACAGGACACCAGCCCAAACTTGGCTTGAATTGGCACTGACTATTCTGTTCTTGGAGTAAATTTGGCATATACATGGCTGGGTCATGAAATGGAGACCAACAAACCTGAAGATTCGGAAGGCAAAGCGGAAAACGCCGCAAAGACAGGGGCTGTGACATGTGAACCCCTCAGGAACCACAACCCCAGCCTGGCGCCACAGGAGGAGGAGCTGAATGACGCCCCGCCCGAGGACAAAGTGCCCCTGCGCGCCACGGAGCATGGGACCGCTTCCGCGAGCGCGGGGACGATGGGCTCCGTGCAGCTCGCAGCTCGGCGGCGACCCGAAAGGACTAAGGCAACTAAGGGGTTCTAAAGCAGAAGCATCATCAACCTCAAACTCAAGCTGATGCTTTTGAAGATGTGTTTACTGTAAATGTTCAACCTTTCGTTTTCCTCCGATGTTATGACATGGGATGATCGAAGTGTACGAGTGAGCAGTATTTTCATAGGGTAGGTTGAAACCCTCCAATCGGATTTCGGCCTCTTGTGGCCGATCTTCCAACTTGATGTGCTGATGACCCAGTGGGACCAGCACAAAGTGATCGCAAGTGGTTCAACCAACGGTTTATTTGATTGCACTTCAAACGTCAAAAGTCCAAAGAGGTAAGAAAAACCTTGTGGGCCTCTGCCCATGGCAGGGTCTGCCTACCCACTTTGTGTAGAGAGAAAGTACCCACCAAGTGATGCTAGCCATTCATTGAGGTCTGGGGTAATTGGATGGACACGACTGCTTGGATCACATGAGATCACATCGTTCAAGGTGATGCTGGCCGATGGCGGCACCGTGCTATGGACCCTAGAGTGGAACGATATCTCCGCGCCGATGAAGACAAGTCAAGAGGCGCGTCCACCTGGGGATTTCCCCGATGCCGTCATTGGCAACAGGAAGACCACGATCGGTCGGAAAGCCCAAAAAATCATTGGCCTTTCACGATGCAGAAACATCTTCGAAGGGTAACATCATTTGTAAATGGTTTCAAATGGATTCAAACGGGTGATTTTCCATTGCCAGCTTAGACTACGGGATGGATTTGCAACATTATGTCCTTAAATATCCGTGACGTTCCTTGACTTAATCGTTCTAGTGTGATCACCAAGTCCGTGATTGCCCTGGGAAGAATTCCTGGGTAACCAGAGAGATTCCTGGAGGGCCCATCGGAGCGGACAATGAGATGCTAAGAGGCTGCTATGACTCATCAACTTTAACGCGGGCTCATGATTCACAGGCTTGCTCCCCAAAACATTCCCAAATTCATCGACAATCTAGCATGCAAATCCAAACCACTGAAGTGAACAAGATCCCTTCAGCATGATTATCAGCCTTGGCGACTATTTTCAGTCTCAGCTCTCGCTTGTCACTTGGTGCATCCCAGGAACAGGTGGTACTGTACGTATCATAAACATAATTGGCAATGCATTCAGCAGGCACGCGCACAGGTGATATTCGATAGATCATGTTAGGTTACAGGGATCATGGTACATTAGTTGTGAAGTTCACGCGCGCGGATCAGGTTACGTAATCAGAAGGGTTGTTATTTTATGCGCAACCCGCTCTTGATGCCACCCTCTTAAGCAACTTGCAACATGCTCTTGATGCTACGCTCTCAACCTTCTTAAGCAAACATTTGTTCCCAGCAGTTTTCCACGACGCTTGTATCATGGAATCAAGACACAAAAACATCCAGAACTTCATAAGTTCCTTTGCGGATACTGTTGGCGACAATCCTTAGGTCCACTGACGCTTGAGGAATTTCTGAAAGAAATCTGCAAAGCAGTGAAGGCATGCAAATGCTTCTGAGACGAGCAGAAAATGTGCTTCAGCAACCCCAAGTGAAGAAATGACATGCAAGAAAAAAGTAGGTCTTCCAAGTTTACAAAAGGCTGTTTTTTTCCAGACAACAAGTTGAACAGTGATGTGACGAAAACGACTATATCATTTATGTTGACCTGCTCACCAAACCACACGACTAATTGTGGGTCGGGAACCGTGCAGTTTTTGTCCAGTTAGAATTCCTGGGATTTCGCCATTTAGGGTAAGCATTTCCGATTTTTTGGCTCCTGACTCCTGACCATTCAGTTTCTAGAATGACACACTCGCCTCCACTGACATCATGGTTTTTACACTTGGAGAACCATGACCTGTATATATCGTACCTATGGATACCTACTTGGTGGTTCATCCCACTTAGTAAGTGGGTTATAACCCCAGTTATAAATGGGATAAGTAGGGTTAATCCACTTATAACTGGGGTTATAACCCACTTACTAAGTGGGATGAACCACCAAGTATGGTATATCATTGGGGATCTTCCATGGGCCATGGGTTGTAACCCATCAAGGGTCACTCCACCATGCCTCAGGTTCACCGAAGCCCCTGCACAGCTGTGGCTGGCCGCAGCTTCTGTGAGAGTGGCATCTTCGGTTACGGAGGCGCGGAAGGGACACGGTGCGGGCGGTGCACTTCGCCACTTTTCGACGCTTGGGTTTTGACATGTTTGAAACAAGAAATGGGTCACAACCACAGAGAACAAACACAATTGGTTGATCAACATCCCAACATAGACCATTCCATGACCATTTTTGGGATGCGACGTAGAGGATTTCAGGGTTTTGAATGGTTTTGACATGTTTTGAGCCATTTCCAAATGTCCCACTTTTTGGATGTTTGAGCCCTACACTTTCACAAGGTTCTTGGAGATGAACGTAAATAATGGGACATTTCGGGACCAAAAAAGAGGACCTCAAATCTTGTCATGGTTGGGAAGGTCTCCAAATGTTGGGAAACACCAATGTGATCTTACATGTAAGCAAATAGAATTTGGGCTTGGCTTCAACCCGACCCATTTGAAGCGCCGTTTGGTGCTTCAAGGTCTGTTGGATATGAGTTGATCATGACTGTGCTGACCAATTGCCAGAGCCCTCTCCAGCCAAAAGACAAAGTCGTGCCTTTTTTTTTTAAAGAAATGACTATAGTTGCAGCGAAGCTTTCCCTGGAAGTCGTGCCTTTTTGCAAAACGCAGGGGAACTCTGGTGATCTCAGCGCGACCATGGTTTTTCGTGTTTTAGTGTTTTTTCTTGCGTTCAGGTTGGCTTTAGGTATCTACTTATGCTTAGGTCGTATGTAATGTTTGTTGCGTTCAGGTGGGGGAAACTGAGTTTGGTGCAGCTGCTTTCTTATCAGTCACTTTTCGTTGTTCAAAATTTCACCGTTATATATATATATACACATTTATTTAGCAACTATTGTTAAACTGCTTCTCAAGTGCTGGCTGCTGCTCAGCTGCTGCTCAGCTGCTGCTCAGCTGCTGCCGCTGGCTACTGCCAAATTTCTGAACTACTGCACTAACAGAGTGTAGGAGTAGGAGTAGTAGCAGTAGCAGTAGCAGTAGGTAGCAGGTAGCGGTAGTAGCGGTAGTAGCGGCAGTGGTAGTGGTAGTGGTAGTGGTAGTGGTAGTAGATGGTAGTGGTGGTAGTAGTAGATGGAAGTGGTGGTGGTGGTAGTAGTAGTAGTACTACTACTGCTACTGCTACTGCTACTGCTGCTGCTGCTGCTACTGCTACTGCTACTCCTACTACCACTACCACTACCACTACCACTACCACCCCTCCTGCTGCTGCTACTGCTACTGCTACTGCTACTGCTACTCCTACTACCACTACTACGACGACTAGTACTACTACCACTGCTACTACTACTGCTACTACTACTACTGCTGCTGCTGCTACTGCTACTGCTACTGCTACTCCTACTACCACTACTACGACGACTAGTACTACTACTACTACTACTACTGCTACTGCTACTGCTACTGCTGCTGCTGCTGCTACTGCTACTGCTACTGCTACTGCTACTGCTACTGCTGCTCCTACTACCACTACTACTGCTACTACTGCTGCTGCTGCTGCTACTACTACTACTCCTACTCCTACTCCTACTCCTACTGCTACTGCTACTGCGACTACCACTACTACGACGACGACGACTACTACTACTACTGCTGCTACTACTACTGCTGCTGCTGCTGCTACTACAGCTACTGCTACTGCTACTGCTACTGCTACTGCTACCACTATTTTTTTTTGGTCCTTTGCCAACTTAAAAAATTCATCTTCTGTTCACCTTCCGGTTTGGTGCTTGCACCAATCACTTCAAGCTCCAGGTGTGCTGCTGGTGCGCCAGGGCCGCGAGAAGATTTGGGATGTTTGGCTCTGCTCGCCAGGTGCGAATGATTCAATGGGCTCCACCAGGATTTCTTAGGGGGCTTTGATGTTCCTTTTTTTTGGGCAGGTGTAGTGCATAAATTAGTCCTAAAATTGGCGTAAAATGACCAAACCATACCAAACCCTATGGTTTTTCGGGCCAATTTGATCTAAATCAAGCTCATATGATATCATAGTGGCATTTGTTGTTTTTGTTGGGGGGTAGATGTTGGTAGAACTACAACCGCCACTTTTCTCTATGGGACCATGCCTGCCCTCGATGGCTGAGCGCCCAAATCTTGAATCATCATTTTCCCTCGAAAGTATTCAGAATGGACATCACTTCATAGTGGGTTTTAAAATGTTTTTAAACAATTTAAATTTAACATTATGCAGTTTCAACCCGTGTTCACCATTTTTTTAAACCAATTAACAATCTATTTAAAACTAAAAACCAATGAATAACCAATAATAACAATATATTCATTGTTTATTATTATTGATTGTTCATAGATTGTTCATATTATCAATAGTCAATTAAGAACTAATGTTGACCAGCAATTGATATCACTATTACTCAATTACCATCTGGTTACTTAACATAACCATGTAAAAGCACCATTTTTAATAGGTAAACCATCTATAAATGGGCCATTTCCCATGGCTATGTTAAATAACCAGAGGGTAATTGTTCATACTACAATATTAGTAATATGATAAGCGGCTGAGGCGGCGATCTTCAACGGCTGCGCTTGGAGACGAACCTTTGGACGCCTGTGTCAGTGGCAGGAGACCTGGGTCTCCTGTTCCAAGAAATTGGGGGTTGATGCGGGTAAAATTAGTGTGATGGGGACTATGGATATTTTATTTGAGGATAAACTATGTTAAAACGAATTATGATCAAATATATAGGGATAGAATGTCAGTGGTTGATCAACTCTTAGCTCATGGAATGATGGGAATTGAATTCAGGATGCTGAAACCATGTCAAGTGACATCCCAGGAGCCCTGATTCCCCCGGCCGAGGCGGGATTTGGCCGCGAAGTCCTTGTTGAAACTTCTTCTATCACCAAAAACCAGGTTAAGTAATCTGGTTGGTGGTTTCAAACATTTTTTATTTTCCATAATATATGGGATAATCCTTCCCATTGACTAATATTTTTCAAGATGGTTAAAACCACCAACCAGTAATAGGCTGGGGATACTTTTTGATATCAGAAACTCAAGAACTACAAGAAGCAGCAGGCTTATCCCGCCAGTCCTTGTCCAAATTGGTGCCAGCGGGGTACACCACCTTGAGAGTCAACCCTTTATTTAGGACCCAAATTTTGGGACAGACTGAAACATGTCTCCCCAACAGCCAGAACTGCCTGGGTCTCCAGTTTGAGGCACATCGTGTGGTGTCGATGGCAGTGCATCACGATTGGGGCTTTGTGGCAGTCTTGCTTGAGGCGACACAAGGCGCAGCGCCCGCGCGAACTTTTCTTTTTCCTATGAGAGCCTGGACCAAACGGGATGAACATTCATGAATACCAGCTGTTTCGATGTGAACAGCAGGGGATTCCATCATATTCCATCGGTTCACTGACCCAACATGACCCAACCCCCCAGCTAGTTGTGCCACTGGAAAACCATCGGACCAGTGAACTGTGACCCAACCCCCTCAAGAAAGTGCCATTTGACCATGGCTGAAACAGTTTCGCAGGTTCCAAGGTGGTACTCTTTGAGATGCCGCCGTGGGGATGCTGAGATTGGCCTTGCTTCTGTTGAAGTGACGACTAGTGATTGATGATGTTGATCGTTGGAGATGGACAGTTTTGACCTATATTATTATTATTATTATAATTACTGTATATTATTTATACATCTAAAATTGTACATGCATATCTATCTTACTTTCTCTTATATCTTGTATCATTTAAACTCATAAAGTAGGGGCCATGATCCAACCAATGCATCCCAAGCTCCACTGCCAGTGGTCCAAATTTTCCAGGTGCCGA
>CAMXCT020003718.1:0-15962 GCA_947184155.2 Cladocopium goreaui
GCCGAACCGTCCAACAGCCGGATCATCGCATCTGCAAGGTTAGCCGGCATATAATAATTTCGGTCACTTCGCAGCCCATGCTTTTTGGACAGCAGGAGCTGTCGTGATCGTTTCGCGGTGCGGGCTGCCCGATCAATGCCGCCAGGTGTTTGCTCTGAGTCCCCTGTCCACAAGACTAAGGGTTGCTGTCTCAGCAAGCTGATGACTGCAATTTCCCGGTCAGTACCATATTGCTGGCCTTCATCAATGACCAGGAGGGAGAGCTCTTGCATGAAGCTACCCATTGTGGACCATTGCATGGTAAGATCCTGTGCTACAGTACCTCCGGTGGCTAAAATTAACTGGCACTTATTCAGCATTTGCCTTCTTTCTCTCGGGTGTATGTCAAATTTCGTGTGGGAGTAGCTGCTCTTGTTCCGTTCTTGGTCTCCCACTAGCCTACCTATGCGCCCAAACACTCCCGACGGGGGGTCGAGCCATAGAAGGAGGTCAGCAAAGGATCTGGTACCGGAGTTCTCTTTACAGATGAATATATTTTGAGACTATCAGTGACATCGATTTCAATTAAGGCCAGGATGAGGATTGCCATCGATTTTGACTTGCCTGCGCCGAAAAGTCCTTGGATACACAGGTCTAAACGATTGGTGAGCAAAGCCATTGTCACTGCGCAGAGTGTGCCCAAGACATGTCCGTCGAGTTCAGCGGCGAAGGAGAGGGCAGTGGTGCGGGTCCATTGATGGGGTTCGCCCTCCACATGACATGGGATAAGGACCAGGCGTAGCAACTGCCCGCACAAATGTAAGAAATGTGATCGTTTGTTGCCATCCATTCCTTCAACTGCTGTTTGGACATTGTATATGCCTAATCCCAGGTGGTACCTGCACGGGGAAGTTTGTGCGACAGCAGTAACCTCTCTGGTGGGTTTGGTACATCCGAACATCCACATTGTGTGGAGGAAGAAAGTCCCTGGGACCGGGCCTTGCTGCCCCTGAACGGTCGCATCGATAGGATCCAGGCTCTGGCCGGAGGCAGCATACCAATCTTGAAGGGCTACGAGCTGTTCTTGCGCAAAAAATTCAATGGCTGGCCCTGAGAGAAAAGCTATTTCGATAAATCTGGGGTTGCACTGTCTATGTATGCGGGAGGCAGGCAACTCATCCTTGCTTTTGGATGTGCGTGGCGTGATGGCTAGGACCAACCCAAAAAGGATTTGAAGGTCTCTTCCGTCATCGGCTGGAGCATCTGCGGTGCCTACCATTGCGACAAGCCTTCCCGTGCCGATAGGGCTAACTTTGTGATGGTCAATGAATTCCACCAGACGTCCTCATGTCTTTCCTCGACAAGGTTGCAGCACTGCGATTGATGAACTGAACGTCCAACGGCCCTCCACTTGCAGAATACCTTGCGTGCAATTTGACCTTGCAGTATGGATCGTCAGACTCCTGTCAAAGACGCTGCTGTCCATCGCCTTGCCAAGTCAATTACTCAACTGACTCTGTGCCAGGTCACTACCAGTGAAGTAGAAGCTGCCACGAACCTGCTGACCAAAGCATCTCAGAAGCTTCAAGGCATCCAGAATATCCCATCCCAGAGGGTTACTGACCTGGAAGCTGCCATACGCCAACTCCGCCAAATTGACAATCTCCGCCAGCTACGAAGTAACCCAAGCGCAAAAAGCCATACTGTTGCTGGATCATACAGCCAAAGGAGCTAGCACGTCATCGGAAGAGCTCAATGCACAAATATCACCACGTACGGATGATGAGCATAATCTTCCATACCATGAAGATTACTTGCAGGAGCACTAGCACAGTGGTGCTTCTCACAACCGCGTGTGTGATGCTGATGCTAGACAAAGGACAACTGAGCGGACTCTGAACGCGCCCTGAGTGCCGTAGTTTTGCTGTCATTTTCACACTAGACCATGTCTCACTCTCCTGTTTCACTGCGGTAGCTCTTCTCACCACTTTCGTTGCGACCCGGCGTTGTCGGTGTTTGCTTCAAAGTGTCAGGATGTATGTCATGCCGGAATGGCTGCTCTTTGTGATCTCGGGGATCCTGGCTGGGGGGATCCCTGGTTTCGGCACTGAGCTTTGTTGCTTCTTGCACCCGCTGAACTGGCCCCTGTTGCTCTTTTCGTGTGTCTTTGTTCTTGTTTTCTGTTTGGGGCCATTCTTATCATGGCACAAAGCTGTCATCATGCATGATTTGAGATGATACTAAGCTATCACCTCTTGCTCTAATCCATCTTTTTCACCCACAACTGGTAGCTGTCACGTCATTGTTTGGTGTTCGTTTTGGTTTTTGTTTTGTTTGTTTTTGTTTCTGTTTGTTTTTTGTTTGGGGTGGTTCTTGTTTGTGTTTTTGCTTGCTTTGTTTTGGTTTGTTTTCTGGATGATCGTGACAGCACATAGGACTATGTATCGGTCCTCCACCAGTTACTTTTGCGGCCACCCTACAGGAACGGCCTACGCATGCTTTTGTTAAATAATTAATCCCATTGCAACATGCTTTCAAACATGTTGAACGACCTGGCGGAAGCCATGAGGGCGTTGGACGGAAAAAAAGATCCCTCCTTCAGGCAGCTCGTCAACTTTCGGTGTCGGACTTGCAGAACTTGCTCGGATCGATGACGGCCGAGCGCACTGAGTGAGTGAAAACAACAAAAGCTGTCCAGCCTGCAGTTGGCACATCTCAAGTGGCGACCTTTTACGGGTATTATGTACAAACAAATGACATATGCCATAGAAAATTGTAGAGATAACGATTAAGTGATATTATATGATATATTGCATATTGTCGAATGGACATGCGTGAAGTATGTAGGCAACTCATGCCGCAAGAGCATTTGTAGATAGCTTCAAACCGTAGACTGCACTGTGAAGCCGCAAGGGTCGATGCATTCTGTTCAGGCTGCAAGAAAGTTGGCGCAGTGGCTTGCGAGGCTCCAACTCAATGAATTTGCTGAGCAATGGACATTCCGAAATCATCCAGCTATGCTGCAACTGTGGCTATAGGAGGCAGCTGCTCTTTGAAGCTGAAGCTGTCTTGGCACATGCCTTGGCTTCTGCGCAGGCCGTTGGGTAGCCAGAAATGAGACGCCTCAAGTTTCACTAGTTGCTGTCAGGCCTGTAGAGAGCCACGTTTATTCTTTGACATGCATGAAGTATGTAGGCAATTCATGCCGCAAGAACATTTGTAGATAGCTTCAAACCGTAGACTGCACTGTGAAGCCGCAAGGGTCGATGCATTCTGTTCCCCTACAGGAACGGCCTACGCATGCTTTTGTTAAATAATTAATCCCATTGCAACATGCTTTCAAACATGTTGAACGACCTGGCGGAAGCCATGAGGGCGTTGGACGGAAAAAAAAAGGGTCGATGCATTCTGTTCAGGCTGCAAGAAAGTTGGCGCAGTGGCTTGCGAGGCTCCAACTCAATGAATTTGCTGAGCAGTGGACATTCCGAAATCATCCAGCTATGCTGCAACTGTGGCTATAGGAGGCAGCTGCTCTTTGAAGCTGAAGCTGTCTTGGCACATGCCTTGGCTTCTGAGCAGGCCGTTGAGTAGCCAGAAATGAGACGCCTCAAGTTTCACTAGTTGCTGTCAGGCCTGTAGAGAGCCACGTTTATTCTTTCAAGCACTTTCTCTGCCAGACATTTGTGTTTCCCAACATTCGCACAGACTGGTGGCTCTGAAGCTATGCTTTGCATGACTTCACGTCACGCTGGTCGTCCTTGAAGGTTGGATTGCAACAGAGCTCTTGGAAGGTCTCACAGAAATTGATGAAACGTGTTAAACACGTGGTCGCTTTAAGAGCTTCACTTGCCATGTGAGAAAACTTAGAGCTGGCGCGTCTCAATCACTCAGTACGCTCAGTCGCCAGCGGTCCCAGTAAGCTCCACACAACAATGTTTCCCCAGCACGCACTTCGCATTACTTCATGTCACGCTGGTTCTCTTCAATGTTGGTTTGAAGCACATCTCTGGGAACCGGATTATTCCGTTGTTGCCCTAAGGAATGGTGCGTAAACCAGTCTTCAGAACTTGATGATTGCACCAAAGCGTGGGAGGAGCAACCCTACTCAGCAGGCTTCAAAGTGTATGCATGTAAACAAATCATGTAAAAACTCTTGTCAAAGATGACCTCAAACCAACAAATGCACTTGTAGTAGTATTATTGAAAACAAGTCTGCAGACAACACCAGGTTAGGTTTGAAGAGCTGCAGCTAGAAGCCGGAAGCATGTTATAGACAATGCTTCCGACCGCTGTGCTTTGACCCCCGCACATCGCAGCTGCAAAGCGAACCATCCGCAAATCGTTTCATTGCACACCGGAAATGTTTAAAACTAAGCTGCAACATGAGCTGTGTGAAGTGCGGAGTGTGAAGAGTGCAGTGTGAAGTGTGATCTTTGGAGCGCAAAGCGTCGCTTGGTATTGCGTTGCAACGTGGTCGTGTGCAGGTGATGCTCTTGGACAGCAACAGCGCAACAGGTTGGCAAGAAGCGCGCGCGCACGGGCCTGGATCGCGCACGGCGCGTGCAAGTTCTATAGATGAAACAAGTCTTAAAATGTAAAACTCTACGGCAACTTCAACCATTCACATGTTTCAGTGGGTTTGTATTGGTGGTCCGGTATTGACCCTACTGCGTGTTCTAGTTCTTCCCTCGATCCTCGGTATCTCTACTCCTCTCCCTAGGCGGATCTTGCGCTACGCGGTAGTGTTCTATCTTGGGTCGGGTCTACTCTTGCTGAACCAGGGTTGCAACTTGTGTTTTTGCAAGGTTGCCGGTTTTACCTTGTTTTTTTCTGGAAGCTTTTTAGCTGACTTCAGGTAAGATGATTATTTTGGAATCATCCGGAAACTTCAGCTGTGCTGTCTGCATTGCGGCGATCGGTGTTTTTCCCATGTAGGGTGCTGTGCATCGGTATGCAGATAGACTACGACTTCCACAACCTGTTACCGTTGGTCAGTTGGGTTGGCCGTGACGAGCCAGATCTCTGCTGCTCTTTCCCACTTCCAGGGAAACCCATGAAGGCCAGGAGAAAACACCAGACAGAACAGGTGGGGAATGTGTGTTTACACTGCGTACGTGTACATATGGCTCTGGAAGCTCTGATTTCGCACATGTCATAACATCAAAGGATCTCCTTCTACAACGGCACAGCTGCTGTGTCATTGGGTTTGCTCACATGCGGGCATGCATCGAAATTGGGGTACCAATGTACCGACAAATCTGGTTATTTCCTTTTTTTTGCCACTAATTATGACATGTTAATAAGGCATATATCATAATACGTATCATTCTGTATCCTAAGGGGTGAATCATTTTTGAGCCATAGCCAGGTGTCCTCATGATGGTGCTTTTCTGTTTCGGACAGCTTCCGGCTTTTCCCTTGACTGGCATGACATCAGATGGTCCACCTGGTCACTTTGTTCAGGGGTTCTGGTCACCTGTTTGGTGGCAATGTTTTGGCGACCGCAGACACAAGTGTTCTTCGACCGAATTTGCATCAGCTAGACGGACAGTAAACTCATCCATCATATGTCAGAAACCTTGAACAAAAGAGTTTTGGACTGTTTTTTTTTATCATCGGTGAGGTCAGATCTTTTTTGCATGGCACCTTCAGCAAATCCAAGAATTGTGGTGTTTGTTCGAAGTGGCTGCCTTTTTGCCAAGCCGGAAGAACAATCCTTGATTGTCAGGCCCATGGTGTTTGACCCTTGTACCAACACACCTGGACTTGGACCATCCACCATTTATAGTTTACCAATTAATAAATTGTCCCATTGAAGATGCGGAGTTCCATGCCAGGTTTGATTACCAGAGGAAACGTTTTTTTTTCAGGTTGCCTTGACTTATATAATGATATTGTGTTTTTTTGGTACTGACTAATTCCAGATAAGATTGAACTGATATCATGTTTTTTGGGCCAAGTGGGTGGGTGGTGAGAAACCCCAACAAAAGAATTTGGGATATACATATATAAACAAACATATGAAACGTACATGACATGTACATACAAAAAACTCCATTTCAACATCGGAAAACTACGTAGATAAATAGATACATCTGGTTACGTGTTGGGTAATGTCCCCTGGTTCAAATCGGCAGGTCCTTCGCACGGGAGATTCGTTTCCACCGAAACTTGCTGGAGTGCAGAACTTCGCGCGGAATACGATCCAAGCCTTAGTGAGCGATGGGCACAAGGCTAGACTGCATAACTGGATGGTGCTGAAAGGAACAAATGAACTCTGATGGGAAAAAAAACATGATAGAGCATATGGAATCCTCTCCAAAATGCTTACGAGGAACTTTAGCCTCCTTTTTTGAGGCGAAAATTTTTGCAACTGCACCTTAAAGCAGATCTGGTAAGTGCAACCCTTACACTACACAATTGCGAAAATAGTAAATCAAAACAATGGATACAATTCTTGATTTTTTTTCATTGTGTAGCGTAAGGACGCGCCCGGGTAACTATCTATGGCAACTTAAAGTTGCGCAGTGGCAGGCGCGGAGTATTTGAGAAGGCAGTGGCACGCGCAGCATTTTAGAGGCACCTTATGTCATCTTGAGTTTGGGCGGCGCCAAAACGATCTGAGTCAAACAGCGTAGGATAAAAAAATGCGCCTGATAAACACAACAGTGGCCAAAAAATGGGAACCAAACAGTTGAAAACAAAAATTGGCACCCTACAAAAATGTTTGTGCCCAAAAAAATCTGAGACAAACAGTGTAAGATCAAAAAATGCGCCTTACAAAAATGACCGTGGCCAAAAAGTCGGAGCCAAACAGTTGAAGATAAAAAATGGCACCTTATAAAAATGACTGTGGCGAAAAAAATCTGAGCCTAACAGTGTAAGATAAAAAATGGCAATTTATAAAAAAACTGCTGCCAAAAAATGGGAGCAAAACAGTTGAAAAAAAATATGGCACCTTATAAAAACGACAGTGGCGAAAACAAATTGAACCAAACAGCGTGGGATAAAAAATGCGCCTTATATAAAAATGACAGTGACCAAAAAAATCGGAGCCAAACAGTTGAAGATAAAAATGGCACCTTATAAAAATGTCTGTGGCGAAAAAAATGAGCCACACAGTGCAAGATAAAAAAATGCAATTTAAAGAATCACTGTTGCCAGAAAAACCGGAGCCAAACAGTTGAAAAAAATGGCACCTTATAAAAATGACTGTGGCCAAAAAAATCTGACCCAAACAGCGTAGGATAAAATTGCGCCTTATAAAAACGACAGTGACCAAAAAAATCGGAACCAGACAGTTGAGAACAAAAAATGGCACCCTATAAAAATGACAGTGGCGAAAAAAAATGAGCCACAGTGCAAGATAAAAAAATGCAATTTATAAAATGACTGTTGCTAAAAAAAACGGAGCCAAACAGTTGGAAAAAATGGCACCTTATAAAAATGTCAGTGGCAAAAAAAATTGAGCCACACAGTGCAAGATAAATAAATGCAATTTAAAGAATCACTGTTGCCAAAAAAACCGGAGCCAAACAGTTGAAAAAAATGGCACCTTATAAAAATGACTGTGGCCAACAAAAGTCTGGACCAAACGGCGTAGGATAAAATTGCGCCTTATAGAAATGACAGTGACCAAAAAAATCGGAACCAGACAGTTGAAAACAAAAAATGGCACCCTATAAAAATGACTGTGGCGAAAAAAAATGAGCCACAGTGCAAGATAAAAAAATGCAATTTATAAAATGACTGTTGCTAAAAAAAACGGAGCCAAACAGTTGGAAAAAATGGCACCTTATAAAAATGTCTGTGGCAAAAAAATTGAGCCACACAGTGCAAGATAAATAAATGCAATTTAAAGAATCACTGTTGCCAAAAAAACCGGAGCAAACAGTTGAAAAAAATGGCACCTTATAAAAATGACTGTGGCCAACAGAAGTCTGAACCAAACAGCGTAGGATAAAATTGCGCCTTATAAAAATGACAGTGACCAAAAAAATCGGAACCAGACAGTTGAAAACAAAAAAATGGCACCCTATAAAAATGACTGTGGCGAAAAAAAATGAGCCACAGTGCAAGATAAAAAAATTCAATTTATAAAATGACTGTTGCTAAAAAAACGGAGCCAAACAGTTGAAACAAATAGCACCTTATAAAAATGATTGTGGCCAAAAAAAACTGAACCAAACAGCGTAGGATAAAAAACGCGCCTTATAAAAATGACTGCTGCCAAAAAAATCGGAGCAAAACAGTTGAAAAAAATGGCACCTTATAAAAATGTCTGTGCAGGGGTTGGTAAATGTCCCATTTTGGGAATATTGGACATCACCTTATAGTAGCCATTATAGACCATATACCTAATGGTTGGGTGATGTTCAATGGGGACATTTAATGACCCATGCTGTGGCAAAAAAATCGAACCCACACAATGTAAGATAAAAAATGCCATCTTATGAGAAAAATTGTGCGCAGGCGCAGTACTTATGAAACAATTATGTCCATCTTGAACGTGGCAGCTGGCACGGGCAGTGTTTGAGAAACAACTATGGCCATCTTGAACGTGGCAACTGGCAGGCGCAGTATTTGAGAAGCAACTATGGCCAGCTTGAACGTGGCAACTGGCAGGGGCAGTGTTTGAGAAGCAACTATGGCCATCTTGAACGTGGCAACTGGCAGGCGCAGTATTTGAGAAGCAACTATGGCCATCTTGAGCGTGGCAACTGGCAGGCGCAGTATTTGAGAAGCAACTATGGCCATCTTGAACTTGGCAGGTGGCAGGGGCAGTATTTGAGAAGCAACTATGGCCAGCTTGATCGTGGCAACTGGCAGGCACAGTATTTGAGAAGCAACTATGGCCAGCTTGAAGGTGGCAGGTGGCAGGGGCAGTATTTGAGAAGCAACTATGGCCATCTTGAACGTGCCAGGTGGCAGGGGCAGTATTTGAGAAGCAACTATGGCCATCTTGAACGTGGCAGGTGGCAGGGGCAGTATTTGAGAAGCAACTATGGCCAGCTTGAACGTGGCAGGCGGCAGGCGCAGTATTTGAGAAGCAACCATGAATGGGTGTGCCCATGCGGTGGGTTGACTTTACATGACTTTACATTACTTTAGCCACCTAGGTAGGCATGCAACAGTGCAAAACCAAGTTGTTCTGAGTTCTGCGGGAAACTCCTTCTGCACTTTGAAGCCAACAGTGGACAGCAGACTGCTGACCACCTATTTTGGATTCTGCGGAGATGAATGGAAATGGATCTCCAAATCAAGAGCCATCGTTTGTCATGCTCCAAAAGCATGTAAATCGATATAGCGAACGATCTAAACCGATAAACTTTTGCTCATGACCGCCTTTGTAACCCCTAGTTTTGGTCCGCGCTCATGTGCACAGAAAGGGGTAGACCATGTCTGGACAGTACTAGACTCCCCAAACGCAGACACTACGCAATATTTCCGGGTCCAAAGTTTGCCCTTGCATCTATATCATGGTGAGCAAGAGATTTGTCCAAATGATTTTCCCGTTTTTTGCGGAGGAAGCAAAAAGAAAGGCTGAGTTGGAAGAATTGGCCTTGAGTGCAGAGCAGGATGAAGAAGACGTTTTTGATTTTGGTGGCATGAGGTGACTTAGAATCTCCGAAGGAGTTATCCATAGCCCAACTTCTCACAGAACTTGTGATGTCGCAGCGCTTCGACAGCTTTGGACCCGCAAAAGTAGCGTAGCGCAGTGAGCCGTGTGTGTCTGTCCCAACTGGGTTCTCTAACCAACCAGGTTTTCTTGCTGCGGTCAAAGGCACCTTCCCATCTATTCCTGCCTGTCTGTCTGTCTGTCTGCCTGTTTGTCTATCTGCCGCCGATCCATCTGTCTATGCGTCAATCTCTATATGTCTGCAATCATGCAGGCTGACATCTCTTGGAAGCAGTGTGCCAATGTGTGACTTGCGTGTCCAGCGTAGACTTTTTTGCCCCAGCACTTCCAGCACAGCTTTTTTTGTCCCAACACTTTTGCGTTTTTGCTCCAGTGTTTTTGGGGCATAGCTTGGCCGTGTGGGTAGCTCTTGCGTTGCCGAGCATGCCACCCAAAGCTCGCGCACCGGAGGCGCGCATGGTGTTTGGGTGGGGCCAGGTTTCTGGGGTTGAAATTTGCACATGTTCCGGGCCAAGCCGATGTCTCCCCACAGTGTGCAAAAAATTGCGTAAAGAATGTTTGTATATATATATATATATATTTTTTTTCTCCTCCACTTGGATTTGCCCACGCTTTATGTTGCAACCAGAAAGCATCCCATGCTGTACTTGGGAACCTAGAACGCAGCTCCTGTGTGCACCGCTGCTTTGACCAAACGCATCAAGCAAGTGCTTCAAAGTTAACGTTGATTTCCACAAGTCCAAAAAGTTTACTAACGGATGGGGACCCCAGAGCTTGCTGTCTTGAACTGACAACTAATTTTCAAAGTGGCAGCAAGTGACCTTGACATGATAGCATTCTACCTGCGGGCAGTACTTTGAGATGTGATGCCATGTATGTGCAGCCATGAGCTCAATTGAGTTGGCGGGCTTGAGCCGCAGGATCCGCTCCGTGAGGAGAAGTTTGAGAATACAGCTGGATGAGTCGCAAGGCTCATGGAGCGGCCTCTCTGCTTCATGCGTGAGACAGGCGCTCCTGGTCTACCTTTGGAGCCAAGCAAAGACGTCGCATCATGCTTTGGACGCCGCGGCTACCTACCTCGCTCGCGCTGCTCCTCTGGTGATTGTGCAGGTGGCCGTGTCGGCGAAGGATGCCTTCGATGCTTTGTTTGCCGCTACTTCGGCAGCGTTGATGGCTCGGTTGAGCACAGACCCACCTGCATCGGAGCTGTACCGGGCTTGTGATTTCATTATACAATACCTGCTTCATGATTGGGTCAGGTCTCAAAATGTCGAGTATGGAGTGGCCCCCACAAGGCAGCAGTTAGTAAGACAGGCTTTGCTCTTTGTTCCGGACGGCCTTCCAGAGGCTGTAGAGAACCGCCTGTGTTTGCCTTTCTCTGGTGGCCTTCCATCCCAACGGACATATTTGAGACGTTTTTGGAAAGCTTGGAACGGGCGCATAGGCACCTTACCTGTCACAGCTTCTTTGCCAATCCATGTGTTGCAGGAGAAGGCGTGGACTTGGTCGGGTTGGGTCGGTTTGGTACCCAATTTTGAAAGCAGTTCTGGAACCCCAATTTCAGGTCCCCATGGCTCAGGTAACTTTTTAGGGTTCATTTTTGGCACCCCTTTTTTGGGGCCTGCTTTTGAAGCAATTTTTGTTTTGGAGCTTGCAAGCCAGGCCTATTCTTTTTACCGGTGGGCCAACTGCATCCCGCCAGACAATATTTTGGTCAACATGGATGAATGTTCTTTGGCTGTGCACGTGGAAGGGTGCCGAGGTACTGTTTTGCGGTCTGTACGTGGTGCAGTGCGAGCATCTTTGAGTACCCAGAGGTCCCGGATGACGCTCTTAGCATCCGTGTCTACAGATTTCGGTTTCAACGCAATCTTGCCGCAGGTTATCATTGCCAACAAGACCCAGTTTCCCATCAAATTTATGAAGTCCTTGGATCCGGCAATCACGGATCGATTGAAAATTTGGCGTGGTGCCACCGCATGGAATACTGCTGCATTCATGTGTTCCTATTTGCGTCTTCTACATGAAAATTGGCAATCTTACTGCCCTGAAAAGCCTTTGACGCTCCTCTTCGACTGTGCTGCATGCCACCTCCATTCTACTGTGAGGTCATTGGCCAAAACATTGGGGTTGCAAGTCCTAGTGGTGCCGGCTGGTGCTACCGGTACACTTCAACCGCTTGATGCATATATTTTTCGCACCCTACGCTGTGAGATCCGGCGGCAGTGGACGCAGACAAAGAGCGAAGCTGCTGAAGGTGTTGTTTCCCGAGAAGCATGGCTACGTGTGATGGCCACTGCAGTGGAGACAGTGCTTTCGCATCGAGATTGGCAGCGGGCTTTTGAAGGAACTGGAGTGACCAAGCAGCAGAATTGCATATCGTCGCGTGCATTGAAAGCCTTGCAATGGGATGAGTGTCCAAAGATTCCAGCTGGGCGCCCTAGTGTGGGGCAAGCATCGTGTATCTTCCCAAGCCGCGGTGCTGGAAGTGGCAACATTGAAGCATGGGTGAAAGAGTGCGCTGGTGATGACAGCTTAATTCCATACATCCGAACCTTGAACTGATGGTAGCAGTAGCTCTGCCTTGATCAGGTGAAAAGATGCAACAGCTGGGTGGGGGGAGATACATGACGTATCTGAATTTCAATGTCATTTTAGAACCAGTTTTTGGGAGCCAGCGAGTGCATTGTTTTAGGATTCTTTAAGCATATTCTGTGTCCAAGCGGCGCTATCCATCATTGATCGGTGATGGCCTGTGATTGCAAGTGTGGGCAGGTGCTGCAGGCTGAGCTTGCCGAGCTCAAGCAGCGACGACAAGAGCTGCGCGAGGTAGCTTCGTGTTTGGGTTAAATGGGTGTTTGGTGCTTCCAGTCTGCAACCTTTCCCTGCTTGGCGTATGTCAGGCCTTCAAAGCTAACAAAGCACACATGAAGGCCGCGCAGAAGCGAAAGGCCAAGTTGGTCAAGGCGCAGTCTGGTTTTGTTCTTGCCTGTTGAAGGCACCATGTATTTGCTTTCTGAGATATAGCCAAAAATATTGACCATATATTGAGATGTTGATAAGATATCCCCAGCACTCTATACCCTTGATCCCTCCTTCAGGCAGCTCGTCAACTTTCGGTGTCGGACTTGCAGAACTTGCTCGGATCGATGACGGCCGAGCGCACTGAGTGAGTGAAAACAACAAAAGCTGTCCAGGTGCCTGCAGTTGGCACATCTCAAGTGGCGACCTTTTACGGGTATTATGTACAAACAAATGACATATGCCATAGAAAATTGTAGAGATAACGATTAAGTGATATTATATGATATATTGCATATTGTCGAATGGACATGCGTGAAGTATGTAGGCAACTCATGCCGCAAGAGCATTTGTAGATAGCTTCAAACCGTAGACTGCACTGTGAAGCCGCAAGGGTCGATGCATTCTGTTCAGGCTGCAAGAAAGTTGGCGCAGTGGCTTGCGAGGCTCCAACTCAATGAATTTGCTGAGCAATGGACATTCCGAAATCATCCAGCTATGCTGCAACTGTGGCTATAGGAGGCAGCTGCTCTTTGAAGCTGAAGCTGTCTTGGCACATGCCTTGGCTTCTGCGCAGGCCGTTGGGTAGCCAGAAATGAGACGCCTCAAGTTTCACTAGTTGCTGTCAGGCCTGTAGAGAGCCACGTTTATTCTTTGACATGCATGAAGTATGTAGGCAATTCATGCCGCAAGAACATTTGTAGATAGCTTCAAACCGTAGACTGCACTGTGAAGCCGCAAGGGTCGATGCATTCTGTTCAGGCTGCAAGAAAGTTGGCGCAGTGGCTTGCGAGGCTCCAACTCAATGAATTTGCTGAGCAATGGACATTCCGAAATCATCCAGCTATGCTGCAACTGTGGCTATACGAGGCAGCTGCTCTTTGAAGCTGAAGCTGTCTTGGCACATGCCTTGGCTTCTGAGCAGGCCGTTGAGTAGCCAGAAATGAGACGCCTCAAGTTTCACTAGTTGCTGTCAGGCCTGTAGAGAGCCACGTTTATTCTTTCAAGCACTTTCTCTACCAGACATTTGTGTTTCCCAACATTCGCACAGACTGGTGGCTCTGAAGCTATGCTTTGCATGACTTCACGTCACGTTGGTCGTCCTTGAAGGTTGGATTGCAACAGAGCTCTTGGAAGGTCTCACAGAAATTGATGAAACGTGTTAAACACGTGGTCGCTTTAAGAGCTTCACTTGCCATGTGAGAAAACTCAGAGCTGGCGCGTCTCAATCACTCAGTACGCTCAGTCGCCAGCGGTCCCAGTAAGCTCCACACAACAATGTTTCCCCAGCACGCACTTCGCATGACTTCATGTCACGCTGGTTCTCTTCAATGTTGGTTTGAAGCACAGCTCTGGGAACCGGATTATTCCGTTGTTGCCCTAAGGAATGGTGCGTAAACCAGTCTTCAGAACTTGATGATTGCACCAAAGCGTGGGAGGAGCAACCCTGCTCAGCAGGCTTCAAAGTGTATGCATGTAAACAAATCATGTAAAAACTCTTGTCAAAGATGACCTCAAACCAACAAATGCACTTGTAGTAGTATTATTGAAAACAAGTCTGCAGACAACACCAGGTTAGGTTTGAAGAGCTGCAGCTAGAAGCCGGAAGCATGTTATAGACAATGCTTCCGACCGCTGTGCTTTGACCCCCGCACATCGCAGCTGCAAAGCGAACCATCCGCAAATCGTTTCATTGCACACCGGAAATGTTTAAAACTAAGCTGCAACATGAGCTGTGTGAAGTGCGGAGTGTGAAGAGTGCAGTGTGAAGTGTGATCTTTGGAGCGCAAAGCGTCGCTTGGTATTGCGTTGCAACGTGGTCGCGTGCAGGTGATGCTCTTGGACAGCAACAGCGCAACAGGTTCGCAAGAAGCGCGCGCGCACGGGCCTGGATCGCGCACGGCGCGTGCAAGTTCTATAGATGAAACAAGTCTTAAAATGTAAAACTCTATGGCAACTTCAACCATTCACATGTTTCAGTGGGTTTGTATTGGTGGTCCGGTATTGACCCTACTGCGTGTTCTAGTTCTTCCCTCGATCCTCGGTATCTCTACTCCTCTCCCTACGCGGATCTTGCGCTACGCGGTAGTGTTCTATCTTGGGTCGGGTCTACTCTTGCTGAACCAGGGTTGCAACTTGTGTTTTTGCAAGGTTGCCGGTTTTACCTTGTTTTTTTTCTGGAAGCTTTTTAGCTGACTTCAGGTAAGATGATTATTTTGGAATCATCCGGAAACTTCAGCTGTGCTGTCTGCATTGCGGCGATCGGTGTTTTTCCCATGTAGGGTGCTGTGCATCGGTATGCAGATAGACTACGACTTCCATAACCTGTTACCGTTGGTCAGTTGGGTTGGCCGTGACGAGCCAGATCTCTGCTGCTCTTTCCCACTTCCAGGGAAACCCATGAAGGCCAGGAGAAAACACCAGACAGAACAGGTGGGGAATGTGTGTTTACACTGCGTACGTGTACATATGGCTCTGGAAGCTCTGATTTCGCACATGTCATAACATCAAAGGATCTCCTTCTACAACGGCACAGCTGCTGTGTCATTGGGTTTGCTCACATGCGGGCATGTATCGAAATTGGGGTACCAATGTACCGACAAATCTGGTTATTTCATTTTTTTGCCACTAATTATGACATGTTAATAAGGCATATATATCATAATACGTATCATTCTGTATCCTAAGGGGTGAATCATTTTTGAGCCATAGCCAGGTGTCCTCATGATGGTGCTTTTCTGTTTCGGACAGCTTCCGGCTTTTCCCGTGACTGGCATGACATCAGATGGTCCACCTGGTCACTTTGTTCAGGGGTTTTGGTCACCTGTTTGGTGGCAATGTTTTGGCGACCGCAGACACAAGTGTTCTTCGACCGAATTTGCATCAGCTAGACGGACAGTAAACTCATTCATCATATGTCAGAAACCTTGAACAAAGGAGTTTTGGACTGTTTTTTTTTATCATCGGTGAGGTCAGATCTTTTTTGCATGGCACCTTCAGCAAATCCAAGGATTGTGGTGTTTGTTCGAAGTGGCTGCCTTTTTGCCAAGCCGGAAGAACAATCCTTGATTGTCAGGCCCATGGTGTTTGACCCTTGTACCAACACACCTGGACTTGGACCATCCACCATTTATAGTTTACCAATTAATAAATTGTCCCATTGAAGATGCGGAGTTCCATGCCAGGTTTGATTACCAGAGGAAACGTTTTTTTTTCAGGTTGCCTTGACTTATATAATGATATTGTGTTTTTTTGGTACTGACTAATTCCAGATAAGATTGAACTGATATCATGTTTTTTGGGCCAAGTGGGTGGTGAGAAA
>CAMXCT020003718.1:16062-56195 GCA_947184155.2 Cladocopium goreaui
TCGCAAGGCTCATGGAGCGGCCTCTCTGCTTCATGCGTGAGACAGGCGCTCCTGGTCTACCTTTGGAGCCAAGCAAAGACGTCGCATCATGCTTTGGACGCCGCGGCTACCTACCTCGCTCGCGCTGCTCCTCTGGTGATTGTGCAGGTGGCCGTGTCGGCGAAGGATGCCTTTGATGCTTTGTTTGCCGCTACTTCGGCAGCGTTGATGGCTCGGTTGAGCACAGACCCACCTGCATCGGAGCTGTACCGGGCTTGTGATTTCATTATACAATACCTGCTTCATGATTGGGTCAGGTCTCAAAATGTCGAGTATGGAGTGGCCCCCACAAGGCAGCAGTTAGTAAGACAGGCTTTGCTCTTTGTTCCGGACGGCCTTCCAGGGGCTGTAGAGAACCGCCTGTGTTTGCCTTTCTCTGGTGGCCTTCCATCCCAACGGACATATTTGAGACGTTTTTGGAAAGCTTGGAACGGGCGCATAGGCACCTTACCTGTCACAGCTTCTTTGCCAATCCATGTGTTGCAGGAGAAGGCGTGGACTTGGTCGGGTTGGGTCGGTTTGGTACCCAATTTTGAAAGCAGTTCTGGAACCCCAATTTCAGGTCCCCATGGCTCAGGTAAATAGGGTGGCCCCCTTTTTAGGGTTCATTTTTGGCACCCCTTTTTTGGGGCCTGCTTTTGAAGCAATTTTTGTTTTGGAGCTTGCAAGCCAGGCCTATTCTTTTTACCGGTGGGCCAACTGCATCCCGCCAGACAATATTTTGGTCAACATGGATGAATGTTCTTTGGCTGTGCACGTGGAAGGGTGCCGAGACTGTTTTGCGGTCTGTACGTGGTGCAGTGCGAGCATCTTTGAGTACCCAGAGGTCCCGGATGACGCTCTTAGCATCAGTGTCTACAGACTTCGGTTTCAACGCAATCTTGCCGCAGGTTATCATTGCCAACAAGACCCAGTTTCCCATCAAATTTATGAAGTCCTTGGATCCGGCAATCACGGATCGATTGAAAATTTGGCGTGGTGCCACCGCATGGAATACTGCTGCATTCATGTGTTCCTATTTGCGTCTTCTACATGAAAATTGGCAATCTTACTGCCCTGAAAAGCCTTTGCCGCTCCTCTTCGACTGTGCTGCATGCCACCTCCATTCTACTGTGAGGTCATTGGCCAAAACATTGGGGTTGCAGGTCCTAGTGGTACCGGCTGGTGCTACCGGTACACTTCAACCGCTTGATGCATATATTTTTCGCACCCTACGCTGTGAGATCCGGCGGCAGTGGACGCAGACAAAGAGCGAAGCTGCTGAAGGTGTTGTTTCCCGAGAAGCATGGCTACGTGTGATGGCCACTGCAGTGGAGACAGTGCTTTCGCATCGAGATTGGCAGCGGGCTTTTGAAGGAACTGGAGTGACCAAGCAGCAGAATTGCATATCGTCGCATGCATTGAAAGCCTTGCAATGGGATGAGTGTCCAAAGATTCCAGCTGGGCGCCCTAGTGTGGGGCAAGCATCGTGTATCTTCCCAAGCCGCGGTGCTGGAAGTGGCAACATTGAAGCATGGGTGAAAGAGTGCGCTGGTGATGACAGCTTAATTCCATACATCCGAACCTTGAACTGATGGTAGCAGTAGCTCTGCCTTGATCAGGTGAAAAGATGCAACAGCTGGGAATGCATACAGTGTGCAAAAAATTGCGTAAAGAATGTTTGTATATATATATATATACCTCTTTTTTCCTCCACTTGGATTTGCCCACGCTTTATGTTGCAACCAGAAAGCATCCCATGCTGTACTTGGGAACCTAGAACGCAGCTCCTGTGTGCACCGCTGCTTTGACCGAACGCATCAAGCAAGTGCTTCAAAGTTAACGTTGATTTCCACAAGTCCAAAAAGTTTACTAACGGATGGGGACCCCAGAGCTTGCTGTCTTGAACTGACAACTAATTTTCAAAGTGGCAGCAAGTGACCTTGACATGATAGCATTCTACCTGCGGGCAGTACTTTGAGATGTGATGCCATGTATGTGCAGCCATGAGCTCAATTGAGTTGGCGGGCTTGAGCCGCAGGATCCGCTCCGTGAGGAGAAGTTTGAGAAGACAGCTGGATGAGTCGCAAGGCTCATGGAGCGGCCTCTCTGCTTCATGCGTGAGACAGGCGCTCCTGGTCTACCTTTTGAGCCAAGCAAAGACGTCGCATCATGCTTTGGACGCCGCGGCTACCTACCTCGCTCGCGCTGCTCCTCTGGTGATTGTGCAGGTGGCCGTGTCGGCGAAGGATGCCTTCGATGCTTTGTTTGCCGCTACTTCGGCAGCGTTGATGGCTCGGTTGAGCACAGACCCACCTGCATCGGAGCTGTACCGGGCTTGTGATTTCATTATACAATACCTGCTTCATGATTGGGTCAGGTCTCAAAATGTCGAGTATGGAGTGGCCCCCACAAGGCAGCAGTTAGTAAGACAGGCTTTGCTCTTTGTTCCGGACGGCCTTCCAGAGGCTGTAGAGAACCGCCTGTGTTTGCCTTTCTATGGTGGCCCTCCATCCCAACGGGCATATTTGAGACGTTTTCGGAAAGCTTGGAACGGGCGCATAGGCACCTTACCTGTCACAGCTTCTTTGCCAATCCATGTGTTGCAGGAGAAGGCGTGGACTTGGTCGGGTTGGGTCGGTTTGGTACCCAATTTTGAAAGCAGTTCTGGAACCCCAATTTCAGGTCCCCATGGCTCAGGTAAATAGGGTGGCCCCCTTTTTAGGGTTCATTTTTGGCACCCCTTTTTTGGGGCCTGCTTTTGAAGCAATTTTTGTTTTGGAGCTTGCAAGCCAGGCCTATTCTTTTTACCGGTGGGCCAACTGCATCCCGCCAGACAATATTTTGGTCAACATGGATGAATGTTCTTTGGCTGTGCACGTGGAAGGGTGCCGAGGTACTGTTTTGCGGTCTGTACGTGGTGCAGTGCGAGCATCTTTGAGTACCCAGAGGTCCCGGATGACGCTCTTAGCATCAGTGTCTACAGACTTCGGTTTCAACGCAATCTTGCCGCAGGTTATCATTGCCAACAAGACCCAGTTTCCCATCAAATTTATGAAGTCCTTGGATCCGGCAATCACGGATCGATTGAAAATTTGGCGTGGTGCCACCGCATGGAATACTGCTGCATTCATGTGTTCCTATTTGCGTCTTCTACATGAAAATTGGCAATCTTACTGCCCTGAAAAGCCTTTGACGCTCCTCTTCGACTGTGCTGCATGCCACCTCCATTCTACTGTGAGGTCATTGGCCAAAACATTGGGGTTGCAGGTCCTAGTGGTGCCGGCTGGTGCTACCGGTACACTTCAACCGCTTGATGCATATATTTTTCGCACCCTACGCTGTGAGATCCGGCGGCAGTGGACGCAGACAAAGAGCGAAGCTGCTGAAGGTGTTGTTTCCCGAGAAGCATGGCTACGTGTGATGGCCACTGCAGTGGAGACAGTGCTTTCGCATCGAGATTGGCAGCGGGCTTTTGAAGGAACTGGAGTGACCAAGCAGCAGAATTGCATATCGTCGCATGCATTGAAAGCCTTGCAATGGGATGAGTGTCCAAAGATTCCAGCTGGGCGCCCTAGTGTGGGGCAAGCATCGTGTATCTTCCCAAGCCGCGGTGCTGGAAGTGGCAACATTGAAGCATGGGTGAAAGAGTGCGCTGGTGATGACAGCTTAATTCCATACATCCGAACCTTGAACTGATGGTAGCAGTAGCTCTGCCTTGATCAGGTGAAAAGATGCAACAGCTGGGAATGCATACAGTGTGCAAAAAATTGCGTAAAGAATGTTTGTATATATATATATTATTTTTTTCCTCCACTTGGATTTGCCCACGCTTTATGTTGCAACCAGAAAGCATCCCATGCTGTACTTGGGAACCTAGAACGCAGCTCCTGTGTGCACCGCTGCTTTGACCGAACGCATCAAGCAAGTGCTTCAAAGTTAACGTTGATTTCCACAAGTCCAAAAAGTTTACTAACGGATGGGGACCCCAGAGCTTGCTGTCTTGAACTGACAACTAATTTTCAAAGTGGCAGCAAGTGACCTTGACATGATAGCATTCTACCTGCGGGCAGTACTTTGAGATGTGATGCCATGTATGTGCAGCCATGAGCTCAATTGAGTTGGCGGGCTTGAGCCGCAGGATCCGCTCCGTGAGGAGAAGTTTGAGAAGACAGCTGGATGAGTCGCAAGGCTCATGGAGCGGCCTCTCTGCTTCATGCGTGAGACAGGCGCTCCTGGTCTACCTTTGGAGCCAAGCAAAGACGTCGCATCATGCTTTGGACGCCGCGGCTACCTACCTCGCTCGCGCTGCTCCTCTGGTGATTGTGCAGGTGGCCGTGTCGGCGAAGGATGCCTTCGATGCTTTGTTTGCCGCTACTTCGGCAGCGTTGATGGCTCGGTTGAGCACAGACCCACCTGCATCGGAGCTGTACCGGGCTTGTGATTTCATTATACAATACCTGCTTCATGATTGGGTCAGGTCTCAAAATGTCGAGTATGGAGTGGCCCCCACAAGGCAGCAGTTAGTAAGACAGGCTTTGCTCTTTGTTCCGGACGGCCTTCCAGAGGCTGTAGAGAACCGCCTGTGTTTGCCTTTCTATGGTGGCCCTCCATCCCAACGGGCATATTTGAGACGTTTTCGGAAAGCTTGGAACGGGCGCATAGGCACCTTACCTGTCACAGCTTCTTTGCCAATCCATGTGTTGCAGGAGAAGGCGTGGACTTGGTCGGGTTGGGTCGGTTTGGTACCCAATTTTGAAAGCAGTTCTGGAACCCCAATTTCAGGTCCCCATGGCTCAGGTAAATAGGGTGGCCCCCTTTTTAGGGTTCATTTTTGGCACCCCTTTTTTGGGGCCTGCTTTTGAAGCAATTTTTGTTTTGGAGCTTGCAAGCCAGGCCTATTCTTTTTACCGGTGGGCCAACTGCATCCCGCCAGACAATATTTTGGTCAACATGGATGAATGTTCTTTGGCTGTGCACGTGGAAGGGTGCCGAGGTACTGTTTTGCGGTCTGTACGTGGTGCAGTGCGAGCATCTTTGAGTACCCAGAGGTCCCGGATGACGCTCTTAGCATCAGTGTCTACAGACTTCGGTTTCAACGCAATCTTGCCGCAGGTTATCATTGCCAACAAGACCCAGTTTCCCATCAAATTTATGAAGTCCTTGGATCCGGCAATCACGGATCGATTGAAAATTTGGCGTGGTGCCACCGCATGGAATACTGCTGCATTCATGTGTTCCTATTTGCGTCTTCTACATGAAAATTGGCAATCTTACTGCCCTGAAAAGCCTTTGACGCTCCTCTTCGACTGTGCTGCATGCCACCTCCATTCTACTGTGAGGTCATTGGCCAAAACATTGGGGTTGCAGGTCCTAGTGGTGCCGGCTGGTGCTACCGGTACACTTCAACCGCTTGATGCATATATTTTTCGCACCCTACGCTGTGAGATCCGGCGGCAGTGGACGCAGACAAAGAGCGAAGCTGCTGAAGGTGTTGTTTCCCGAGAAGCATGGCTACGTGTGATGGCCACTGCAGTGGAGACAGTGCTTTCGCATCGAGATTGGCAGCGGGCTTTTGAAGGAACTGGAGTGACCAAGCAGCAGAATTGCATATCGTCGCATGCATTGAAAGCCTTGCAATGGGATGAGTGTCCAAAGATTCCAGCTGGGCGCCCTAGTGTGGGGCAAGCATCGTGTATCTTCCCAAGCCGCGGTGCTGGAAGTGGCAACATTGAAGCATGGGTGAAAGAGTGCGCTGGTGATGACAGCTTAATTCCATACATCCGAACCTTGAACTGATGGTAGCAGTAGCTCTGCCTTGATCAGGTGAAAAGATGCAACAGCTGGGAATGCATACTGGGGGGAGATACATGACGTATCTGAATTTCAATGTCATTTTGGAACCAGTTTTTGGGAGCCAGCGAGTGCATTGTTTTAGGATTCTTTAAGCATATTCTGTGTCCAAGCGGCGCTATCCATCATTGATCGGTGATGGCCTGTGATTGCAAGTGTGGGCAGGTGCTGCAGGCTGAGCTTGCCGAGCTCAAGCAGCGACGACAAGAGCTGCGCGAGGTAGCTTCGTGTTTGGGTTGAATGGGTGTTTGGTGCTTCCAGTCTGCAACCTTTCCCTGCTTGGCGTGTGTCAGGCCTTCAAAGCTAACAAAGCACACATGAAGGCCGCGCAGAAGCGAAAGGCCAAGTTGGTCAAGGCGCAGTCTGGTTTTGTTCTTGCCTGTTGAAGGCACCATGTATTTGCTTTCTGAGATATAGCCAAAAATATTGACCATATATTGAGATGTTGATAAGATATCCCCAGCACTCTATACCCTTGATCCCTCCTTCAGGCAGCTCGTCAACTTTCGGTGTCGGACTTGCAGAACTTGCTCGGATCGATGACGGCCGAGCGCACTGAGTGAGTGAAAACAACAAAAGCTGTCCAGGTGCCTGCAGTTGGCACATCTCAAGTGGCGACCTTTTACGGGTATTATGTACAAACACATGACATATGCCATAGAAAATTGTAGACATAACGATTAAGTGATATTATATGATATATTGCATATTGTCGAATGGACATGCATGAAGTATGCAGGCAACTCATGCCGCAAGAGCATTTGTAGATAGCTTCAAACCGTAGACTGCACTGGGAAGCCGCAAGGGTCGATGCATTCTGTTCAGGCTGCAAGAAAGTTGGCGCAGTGGCTTGCGAGGCTCCAACTCAATGAATTTGCTGAGCAATGGACATTCCGAAATCATCCAGCTATGCTGCAACTGTGGCTATAGGAGGCAGCTGCTCTTTGAAGCTGAAGCTGTCTTGGCACATGCCTTGGCTTCTGCGCAGGCCGTTGGGTAGCCAGAAATGAGACGCCTCAAGTTTCACTAGTTGCTGTCAGGCCTGTAGAGAGCCACGTTTATTCTTTGACATGCATGAAGTATGTAGGCAATTCATGCCGCAAGAACATTTGTAGATAGCTTCAAACCGTAGACTGCACTGTGAAGCCGCAAGGGTCGATGCATTCTGTTCAGGCTGCAAGAAAGTTGGCGCAGTGGCTTGCGAGGCTCCAACTCAATGAATTTGCTGAGCAATGGACATTCCGAAATCATCCAGCTATGCTGCAACTGTGGCTATAGGAGGCAGCTGCTCTTTGAAGCTGAAGCTGTCGTGGCACATGCCTTGGCTTCTGCGCAGGCCGTTGAGTAGCCAGAAATGAGATGCCTCAAGTTTCACTAGTTGCTGTCAGGCCTGTAGAGAGCCACGTTTATTCTTTCAAGCACTTTCTCTACCAGACATTTGTGTTTCCCAACATTCGCACAGACTGGTGGCTCTGAAGCTATGCTTTGCATGACTTCACGTCACGCTGGTCGTCCTTGAAGGTTGGATTGCAACAGAGCTCTTGGAAGGTCTCACAGAAATTGATGAAACGTGTTAAACACGTGGTCGCTTTAAGAGCTTCACTTGCCATGTGAGAAAACTCAGAGTTGGCGCGTCTCAATCACTCAGTACGCTCAGTCGCCAGCGGTCCCAGTAAGCTCCACACAACAATGTTTCCCCAGCACGCACTTCGCATGACTTCATGTCACGCTGGTTCTCTTCAATGTTGGTTTGAAGCACCAAACAAAGGAGAAACTCACCTAAGGTTTGTTTCCGGTCATGCTCGAACTCTTCGAAGTGACTGTTCTAAACAATGCGGAAATAACGTTCTTATTTCCGCCTTGTCATTTCAGAGAACAAAGAACACATTTTAATCTCTAGAGTTCTTTGCGCAACCCACTGTATGATACAGCACCACGATGTTGACATATACACAAGAACTGTCAACTCTTTTGGATGCACAGTTTTAGATTTTTAGTCCATGATGAATTTATCTTCTATCGAAACCATTTGAGTGGATCAAACAAATAGGGTTGGAACACTTTTTTTGAAACTCATCCACATTTGCTGTGCTTGTGATGTCAGTTGCCGCAGTTGCATGTTGTATATATATATATATTGCGTGTTTTTCTGTATATTGGTTATATGTATACCGTGGCGATAGCCTCACGCTAAGTAGATGAATACACATACTTGGCGAAGTTTGGACTAAATTTGTAGAAAAATTTACGCGAACGTAGGTTTCCGTGTTTTTCCTGGGAGGGTTTAGGGAGGGAATCTACTTACACAACTAGCACGTGCAAGTCCGATTTCCACACACGCGTAAAATAAATACACCTGCACAAGACGCAGGTGCCCAATGCGTAAAAAAAATACGCCTGGGCGAGACACAGGTGCCAAACGCGTAAAAAAATACATTTTTTAGCAAAAATCGCATCGCAAATGCACCAAACATATGCAAAAAATACACAACGTCAAAACACCAAAAATACACATTGGGACAGGTGTATTTTGAACATGCCGTGCCTGGAGACCAAAAATGCGCACGGAAGAAACTGTATTTTCTGGCGGCGCAAGTTTTTAGCCACGTGAATTCCATATTTCTAAGTGCATTTTTGGCTTTGGCCACAATGACGCGATTGAGGCGAATTTTAACTCCAAGATGCCTTAGAGAGTGTACCAGACTTTGGCGAATTCAACTTTAGCCTCCTTTTTTTTGAGGCAAATTTTTTTGTAACTGCACCTTAAAGCAGATCCGGTAAGTGCAACCCTTACACTACACAATTGTGAAAATAGTAAATCAAAACAATGGATACAATTCTTTATTTTTTTTCATTGTGTAGCGTAAGGACGCGCCCGGGTAACTATCTATGGAAACTTAAATTTGTGCAGTGGCAGGCGCGGAGTATTTGAGAAGGCAGTGGCACGCGCAGCATTTTAGAGGCACCTTATCTCATCTTGAGTTTGGGCGGCGCCAAAACGATCTGAGCCAAACAGCGTAGGATAAAAAAATGCACCTTATAAAAACAACAGTGGCCAAAAAATGGGAACCAAACAGTTGAAGACAAAATTTAGCACCCTACAAAAATGTTTGTGCCCAAAAAAATCTGAGACAAACAGTGTAAGATCAGAAACTGCGCCTTATAAAAATGACCGTGGCCAAAAAATCGGAACCAAACAGTTGAAGATAAAAAATGGCACCTTATAGAAATGACTGTGGCGAAAAAAATCTGAGCCTAACAGTGTAAGATAAAAAATGGCAATTTATAAAAAATCTGCTGGCAAAAAATGATAGCAAAACAGTTGAAAAAAAATATGGCACGTTATAAAAACCACAGTGGCGAAAACAAATTGAACCAAACAGTGTAAGGTAAAAAATGCGCCTTATATAAAAATGACAGTGACCAAAAAAATCGGAGCCAAACAGTTGAAGATAAAAAATGGCACCTTATAAAAATGACTGTGGCGAAAATAAATGAGCCACACAGTGCAAGATAAAAAAATGCAATTTAAAGAATCACTGTTGCTAAAAAACCGGAGCCAAACAGTTGCAAAAAATGGCACCTTACAAAAATGTTTGTGCCCAAAAAAACCTGAGACAAACAGTGTAAGATCAAAAACTGCGGCTTATAAAAATGACCGTGGCCAAAAAATCGGAGCCAACAGTTGAAGATAAAAAATGGCACCTTATAGAAATGATTGTGGCGAAAAAAATCTGAGCCTAACAGTGTAAGATGAAAAAAAATGGCAATTAAAAAAAAAAACTGCTGGCAAAAAATGGGAGCAAAACAGTTGAAAAAAAATATGGCACGTTATAAAAACCACAGTGGCGAAAACAAATTGAACCAAACAGTGTAAGGTAAAAAATGCGCCTTATATAAAAATGACAGTGGCCAAAAAAATCGGAGCCAAACAGTTGAAGATAAAAAATGGCACCCTATAAAAATTACTGTGGCGAGAAAAAAATGAGCCACAGTGCAAGGTAAGAAAATGCAATCTATAAAATGACTGTTGCCAAAAAAACGGAGCCAAACAGTTGCAAAAAATGGCACCTTACAAAAATGACTGTGGCCCAAAAAATCTGAACCAAACAGCGTAGGAAAAAAAAAACGCCTTATAAAAATGACAGTGACCAAAAAAATCGGAACCAGACAGTTGAAAACAAAAAAATGGCACCCTATAAAAATGACTGCGGCGAAAAAAAATTGAGCCACAGTGCAAGATAAGACAATGCAATTTATAAAATGACTGTTGCCAAAAAACGGAGCCAAACAGTTGAAAAAAATGGCACCTTATAAAAATGACTGTGGCCCAAGAAATCTGAACCAAACAGCGTAGGATAAAAAATGCGCCTTATAAAAATGACTGTTGCCAAAAAAATCGGAGCAAAACAGTTGAAAAAAAATGGCACCTTACAAAAATGACTGTGGCCCAAAAAATCTGAACCAAACAGCGTAGGAAAAAAAAAACGCCTTATAAAAATGACAGTGACCAAAAAAATCGGAACCAGACAGTTGAAAACAAAAAAATGGCACCCTATAAAAATGACTGTGGCGAAAAAAATTGAGCCACAGTGCAAGATAAGACAATGCAATTTATAAAATGACTGTTGCCAAAAAAACGGAGCCAAACAGTTGAAAAAAATGGCACCTTATAAAAATGACTGTGGCCAAAGAAATCTGAACCAAACAGCGTAGGATAAAAAATGCGCCTTATAAAAATGACTGTTGCCAAAAAAATCGGAGCAAAACAGTTGAAAAAAAATGGCACCTTATAAAAATGTCTGTGGCAAAAAAATCGAACCCAAACAATGTAAGATAAAAAATGCCATCTTATGAGAAAAATTGTGGGCAGGCGCAGTACTTATGAAACAACTATGTCCATCTTGAACGTGGCAGCTGGCACGGGCAGTGTTTGAGAAACAACTATGGCCATCTTGAACGTGGCAACTGGCAGGCGCAGTATTTGAGAAGCAACTATGGCCAGCTTGAACGTGGCAACTGGCAGGGGCAGTATTTGAGAAGCAACTATGGCCATCTTGAACGTGGCAACTGGCAGGCGCAGTACTTGAGAAGCAACTATGGCCATCTTGAACGTGGCAACTGGCAGGGGCAGTATTTGAGAAACAACTATGGCCCTCTTGAACGTGGCAACTGGCAGGGGCAGTATTTGAGAAGTAACTATGGGCAGCTTGAACGTTGCAACTGGCAAGGCGCACTATTTGAGAAACAATTATGGCCAGCTTGAAGGTGGCAGGTGGCAGGGGCAGTATTTGAGAAGCAACTATGGCCATCTTGAACGTGCCAGGTGGCAGGGGCAGTATTTGAGAAGCAACTATGGCCATCTTGAACGTGGCAGGTGGCAGGGGCAGTATTTGAGAAGCAACTATGGCCAGCTTGAACGTGGCAGGCGGCAGGCGCAGTATTTGAGAAGCAACCATGAATGGGTGTGCCCATGCGGTGGGTTGACTTTACATGACTTTACATTACTTTAGCCACCTGGTAGGCATGCAACAGTGCAAAACCAAGTTGTTCTGAGTTCTGCGGGAAATTCCTTCTGCACTTTGAAGCCAACAGTGGACAGCAGACTGCTGACCACCTATTTTGGATTCTGCGGAGATGAATGGAAATGGATCTCCAAATCAAGAGCCATCGTTCGTCATGCTCCAAAAGCATGTAAATCGATATAGCGAACGATCTAAACCGATAAACTTTTGCTCATGACCGCCTTTGTGACCCCTAGTTTTGGTCCCCGCTCATGTGCACAGAAAGGGGTAGACCATGTCTGGACAGTACTAGACTCCCCAAACGCAGACACTACGCAATATTTCCGGGTCCAAAGTTTGCCCTTGCATCTATATCATGGTGAGCAAGAGATTTGTCCAAATGATTTTCCCGTTTTTTGCGGAGGAAGCAAAAAGAAAGGCTGAGTTGGAAGAATTGGCCTTGAGTGCAGAGCAGGATGAAGAAGACGTTTTTGATTTTGGTGGCATGAGGTGACTTAGAATCTCCGAAGGAGTTATCCATAGCCCAACTTCTCACAGAACTTGTGATGTCGCAGCGCTTCGACAGCTTTGGACCCGCAAAAGTAGCGTAGCGCAGTGAGCCGTGTGTGTCTGTCCCAACTGGATTCTCTAACCAACCAGGTTTTCTTGCTGCGGTCAAAGGCACCTTCCCATCTATTCCTGCCTGTCTGTCTGTCTGTCTGCCTGTTTGTCTATCTGCCGCCGATCCATCTGTCTATGCGTCAATCTCTATATGTCTGCAATCATGCAGGCTGACATCTCTTGGAAGCAGTGTGCCAATGTGTGACTTGCGTGTCCAGCGTAGACTTTTTTGCCCCAGCACTTCCAGCACAACTTTTTTGTCCCAACACTTTTGCGTTTTTGCTCCAGTGTTTTTGGGGCATAGCTTGGCCGTGTGGGTAGCTCTTGCGTTGCCGAACATGCCACCCAAAGCTCGCGCACCGGAGGCGCGCATGGTGTTTGGGTGGGGCCAGGTTTCTGGGGTTGAAATTTGCACATGTTCCGGGCCAAGCCGATGTCTCCCCACAGTAACCATGAATATTTGTAAATAGATGCGAAGCCTGGAGCACTTTTCGGATATGTCTTGATGACATTGAGGAGTTCAGGATTGAGCTGAGAACGTTTGCATGCATTTGGAATCAATCTGAATTGAGGACGTTTGAATGCACGAGTGCATTTGAAGTAATTCAAGAATGGGAACATTTGAATGCAAGTGGAATCGTATGCATAGAAAGTGTTTATGAATTCAAAGAACCTGGAATGGAGTTTCCAGAAACCCACAGAATTTTTCAGCGAAAGTTGCGTTCTGTGAACTTTACTTTTATGGGAAACTTTCATAGAAAGTTTCCGCACTGTGACGAACCGATTTGAACTTTGAACTTTGGACTAAACTGAGTTTAGAGTGGCTGCTTGTTAGTAGTTGTGTGTGTAACTGTGAATAGTCGACACGTCGTTTTGAGTTTGTTGGTTGACAGGTTAACATCGAGACGGTGGTTGCCGATGCCCCTCAATGATGACAACAGACCAAGCACCCGTCATCATGGTGAGATGACAAAGTGGGGTGCTGGTCGTCTGAGGGGGGCAAAGGCGACCGCAGTGTCATTGTTGCCTGTCTCTGGTTAGTGGAAGAAAGTTTTTGAGAGAAAGATCTTCGGATCTTGAACGTTTAAACAATTGTTGCAGTCAAGCTGTATGGTTGCTTTTGGCTCAAAGCCAAGGAAACTGCAAAGAAGTAGTCTGAGACAGTCACGTGGTTTAGTCCATCTTGTTTGTCTTGCTTGTTGCTTTGGTTCGTGTGTTTTTTTGTTGCTACAGCACCTCTGAGAGAGCGTCCAAAAGGGTTGAGCTGCTCCGAACCTGAGAGCTTGTGTGTGGGAACCGCTTTTGCGTAAACTTCGCTGCGCGTAGGTTGTAGGAACTGCATCTAGGTGTAGGTCCTGGGATTTACGTAGAAAGGATTTTTGAACCAACTTGGGTTTGAATTTTCCGCATGGTAGCGGAGCTGCCAACGTGCAGCATCCGTTGTAGTCAAGTATCCTTGCAGTAGTGTAGTTGCAATGTCAGGATCTGGTGGTTCTGGTAGACGCGGAGACGCTAGGAGGCGTAGGCGTAGTGTAGAACCTGAAACAGAAAGGTTTCGCGGAGATGATCCTTTGCAAAGAGATGATGCTTGGAGAGACTGGTTGAATAACCATGCAAGGCAACGCGATGAAAGACTTCCAGGTCCCTTTGTCACAAGCGTAAGCAGGGAGCCAATGAGTCCAATTCAAGCAATGGAGGGAGGTTTGCAGCCCCCAGGTTTGGGTAATTCTAATGGAGGTGCACGACAGCAGGCAGGTCCAGGTCTAGACGCGACGAGAGCGCATGAAGTACCGGTTGATGATAGTCTTCCGTCGCTTAGTACGCCGCCTGGACAGACTGGACAAACTGAAACAAACGGACAAACCAACGTTGAAACACAGTTGTTGCAGATTTCTCAAGCCTTGGTGTCTCTGCGGAGTGATTTGCAGGGGCAGATTGGTAGGAGTTTCGGTGCTCTTGAGAGAAGACTTGAACAGGTTGAGAATGGGAATGCTGCGGGTAATCCAGTTAGAAACCAGACTGCTCCAATGCAGGGTCCTAGTGATGTTTTTGGTCAGCAGTATTCTGGGGATGGTGACTGTTCTTTCAATCGAATCGGGAGCCCAATACGCAGACATGATCGTGGACATGGTTCATCTGGTGACACTGCACGTCGTAGGGATGTCAGTGGTGAAAGGGATGTACTAAGTCGATCAGAAAAGTGGTTGCCAGCTCCCCCAGTACCAGGTACTAACACTTGGCGTGACCGAGAAACTGAAATCACAGGGTTTTTCAAATACGTTCAGTCTTTGAGAGCTTGGTGCCAGTTGGCATCGTCCAAGATGGCTACGGAGATCGAACAAAGTATCAAGTGGCCTACTGAGATAGTGTATTCAACTCTGACGCCGGGTCAGCAAGCTAGGAGTAGTCGACTGTTTGCACTGTTGAAAGTGGCATTTGCTGACCATGATCGTAGTGATTCACTCATTCGTGCCTTCGAGGCGGGATGTGCAGTCCACAATTCTCCACAAAAGCCTTTTGGTTCATGTGGATACGAGCTGATCAGGGTGTTAGCTTTAGAGTTTTCACTGAGAACTAGAACGGAGGCTATTTGCCTTCGAGCAGAATTGTTGCGTAGAGAGTTTAAGGTGGACTCAAAGAGCATTCACGTAGTATCGGACTTGGTACGCATGATTCAAGTTGCAGTCAACAACTATGAAAGGCTAGCAGAGACGTTGCCTGTGGGAATTTCTAGGGCTGATTTGAAAATTACGTCTTCAGATTTGGCACTTCTTTTTATTCGGAATTTGCCTCATGATGCGAAACAGTATTGTTTGTTGCACTCAGAAAGCGAAACTTGGGAGGCTTTGCAAGCAGCAGGTCTGAAGTATGAGAGACAACAAAGGTTATATGTTGAGCTAGGGGCATTTTCGAAGCGCATGGTGCATGGAGTTGCAGGCGAACAGGTTGTTTCAAGTGATGTTGATGCACAGGGTTCAGAGACAGTTGCAGCTGTTGGTACTGGTTGCGGTCGTTGTGGGAAGAGGACACACAAGACTGAGGAATGTTCCACAAACATGACTGGTGTAAAATGTTTCAAGTGTGGAAAGACAGGCCATATCGGTCGTAACTGTTTGAGCCAGGGTCAGAACAAACCTGATGAGAAGAAACCTGTGAAGGGTAGTGGAAAACAAGGTCAGAAAGGAAAATCTGGTCCAAGTCCCAAGGCGAAGCCCAAGGCCAAAGCTAAAGGCAAGGGGCAAGGCAAGGGGAAGATGTATGAACTTGGTGAGGGTGAGGAGGAACAGGAAGAGGGTTATGAAGAGGCTGGTGAATGTGAGGCTCAAGAGGAGGCTTCTGGTTCAGGTCTTCAAATGGCTCTTTTGAGTTCTTTCGGTACCTCTGGACAGTGTGTCTTTGACATTGTGTGTGCGACTGGGGATGAGATCTTGGCGGATGAAAGCACGGAGGTGCATGATTTGGGACCAGATCTTAAGTCGGACTGTATGTCTGAAAAGACTCATGAAAGTTCATTGGATCAGGATGTTGGTTTTTCATGTCATGATGTGTCATCGGTGTGTCGTGGTAAGGCGACAAAGGGTGTCGGTGGGGCATCAGATGTTGTTTTCCAAAATGGTTCTTTTGGGCTGATTGGATCGAAATATGTTCCTAAAGGGGATGTGTCGTGGTTCGATGGGCTCATTTGTATGCCACTGCTGTCATCTTTGGAGACTAGAGGACAGGATAACTGGTGGTTGATTGACTCAGGTGCCAGCGTCACGGTTTTGTCGGAATCTGCATTGAAAAATGGTTCATTTCGGATTCTTTCAGAAGAAATTGTGAGAGATGGTCCACGGTTTTTTGCAGCGAATGGGACCGAAGTGTCCATGAAGAAGAAAGTCGTGGTTCAGACCTATCTTAGCATGAATAATCATGTTGGAGAAAAGGTTGAAAGGGAAATTAAGTTGTCTGCACTGGTAGGAAACACTAGTAACAACATCCTGAGTACTACGCAGTTGGTTGAACGTGGATGGAATGTCAATCTTGGAAAGAGATCTCAATTGATTCATGAGGGCATGGGTCTTTCAGCCGATTTGATGTCGTGGGCAGGGTGTCCATGGTTGTACCTTGGGTCCAGGAAAGGCTCTGGTCGTCCAGTTGCTGGGACAATTGAGGTGTCGTGCGAAAATCCGTCAGGAGCTGGGGAATCTTCGATTTCGGTACTTGAAGTGAATATCAACCCAGTCTATAAGAAAGCAGTCATTCAGAGTGACATGGATGAAATGCATAGGGCTAGGGGACATATTCCTTTTGACCCAAACTGCGCAATCTGTCAGAGAACGAAAGGGGTTTCTCAACACAGACGGAAACAAGACGGCACAAACATTGTTGAGCTAGCTGCTGATTTTTTCCATTTGAAAACGTTCAAATTTTTGATCATTTGCGAACGATTTTCTGGCATGGTGGGTGTTGTTCACATGGGTCCTAACACGGATCATGTTCGAGCTTCTGTTCAAAGATGGTTAGGAGAGATGGGTTGCTTAGGAGACAGTCATGGTGTCCTTGTTGTCAGTACTGATGATGAAGAGGCAGTAGGAAACGTGTTTTCTAGACTGCAAGTAGGTAAGGATGTCAGAATTTCCAAAGCGCCACCACAGGGACAGGCGATGAACGGGTCAGCGGAGAGATCTGTGAGGGCAATCAAAGAGAATTTTGTTTGCGTGTCAGAAGAATTGCGAATGCAGGGGCTTGCGATCTGTGATACTGAAACAGCTGTAGGAGCAGTCTTGAGTATGTTTGTTTCATGTTAAACAGTCATGCATCAATCCATGGGAGTTCAAAGACGCCACATGAATTTCTTTCGGGAAAGAATCCAAGTGTGTCCACGCGACCAATCACTTCCATGTTTGGGTCAGTTGTGCTTTGTGAGTTACCCCAATCGGCACAGGCCGACGACAGACCTAGGTTCTTGGAGGGGGCATACTTGCGTCCAGAATTCAACAGTAAGTCAGGACTCTGCCTTGTGATGCTTGATGGTGTTCTTCGAAAAATCCACCCAAAGAGTATCAAACTTGTTTTACCAATGAGGTGGGAAAGGTCACTGCTGAAAGGGTTTTGTGTTGAGGGTGCATCCCAGCATAAACCAGTAGGAGACTCTGCCCCGGCGGACGATGTTGAATTTCAAAAGGTGAGACTGTCTGACAGTCCACCAACTGAAGAACCAGTGTGTCCAAAAGGCGGGCCACCTCAGGAGTGGTTTAAACAGTATGAACTGTACACGAGAGACTGTGCAGCGTGCAGATGCTTGGAACTTGGTCAATCGAGAAAGGGAAAGGTACACAGTGCCAGCTGTTGTGCAAACTACGTTCGGTGGTTGCGAACTCAGAGACAAGAGGCGGCCGAAGCGGCTGAGAGAGAGAGAGAGCAGCGGTAGTTAAAGTACCCCCCAATGAATGGTTTGATCAATCTGGGTATACACCTGGTTGTCCGGCATGCGGTGCATTGGAATTAGGTGTGAATCCTGATGGGTTAACTCATTCTAGTGAATGTATTGATCAGTTTGAAAAGCTGTTGAAAGGTAGCCCAGCTGATGTGGGTGATTCCATGAAGGTTGGTACCTCTGATCCCAGTGTGATGGTTGATACCTCAAAAGGGGGTGTTGGGAATGATGTCAATGTTGATGTAGCCCAGGGCTCCTTTGGTGGGGGTGTTAAACGTCCGTTGGAACGATCGGGGGAAGCCAGTGATGATAGCTATGCTCCGAGCATTGCTCCTAGCATCCATGAGAAAGAAGAAACTCGGTTCTCGAGTCCTCAGAATGTTGAAGATGCACAGATAGCTGATGGCTCCCACGTGTCAACTCGTGGAACGAAACGTGTAGCTGATGAACAGCTTGAACCAGAACCTGAATCCTTGGATGTTGGGGAGTCTAGGAAACGACCTCTTGAAAACGATGGGGACATGTTGGACAGTGTTGGTGTCTGTGTTACCGATGATTGTAGCAGGGTTCATGGGATCATGCAACTTTCAGAGGGATTCACGGGGGCTGACATGTTCTTCGAAGACCAGTCGTTGCAGTCGGTTGTTTACCAAGGCGGTTCTAAGTCAGAGACAGTGTCGTTCTGTGGATCCTCAATAAAGGTTTGGAAACCAGACTATGCGGTTGATGATTCGACGTCAAATACCCTAGATGGTAACCTTACTTTTTCAGGGATGTTGACTGAAGTCAAGAATCTGGACAGGGTTAGTGCAGGGAAACCACTTAGGCAGTCCGAAGCCACTGCAAAGGCGGATGAGTATGGTGTTCGCATCATACCATGCCGTTGGGTCACAACGGAGAAGGTGATTGATGGAGAAGATGGCGTACGAGCCCGTATAGTGGTCAAAGACATCGCTTCTGGTGGGGGCAAGGCCAAGAGCCTTGGTATTTCGTCACCAACACCCAGTTCAGAGTCTATCAAAATGGCACTTGCCATCGGTGGATATTCCAATGCGTATGGATGGACGCTGGATTGTTCGGCAGCCTTCATGCATACACCTTTGGGGAAGGAACGAAAGGTGATTGTGAGGTTTCCGGCGTCGATGAGTTGGCCAGATAACTCACCATTGTTCATGGATTTGAGTAAAAGTCTCAACGGAATCAGATCCGCTTCTCTTGATTGGTTGGAGTATGTGCAGGGAATTGTGAAACCACTTGGATTGACATGTGACGTTACTAGTCCATGTGTGTTTACCGCACCAGGTACGGTCATGATCATCTATGTGGATGACTTGTTAATCTTCTCAAACAAACCTGACATGGGGAAGAAAATTTGGGAGAAGTTGAATGTGGTAGTTCCCACGAAAGTCACGGGTCAGTTGTTTCCAAATCAAGAGGGGTCCATGAAATTTGTTGGAAGGGTGATTCGTCGGCAAGCTGGGGCCAAAGAACTGTTGGTTGGTGTTGCACCAGGGTATCTCGATTCCTGTTATCGTGATTATGGAATGGAGAAGATGAAGCTGGGGAAACCTGTTGTGCCTAACTTGAGAGAGACACTTGATGGTCCTCCGGAACCACCATTGAGTACTGAGGCATATCAAAGATATCGTAGGAGTTTGGGAAAGATGGCATGGCTATCACAGACTCGAGAGGATCTCCATATTTTCGTAGCATACTTGGCTACGGGCCAACATGCTCCAGATGGTCGTCATGAAAAGGCCATGAGGCAGGTCCTGAGGTTTCTGTTGTTTGATGGTGACCAAGAATTATCCTTTCCATCTCCTGGGAATGTGAAATCGTTGTTTCAGGATTCAGTTGAGTCGTCGGGAGAACCATTAATGGTGGTGTTCTGTGACGCGTCACATGCACCTATGAGGGCGACTCAGAGAAAGGGAATTTCTGGAGCTTTCATTTTCGTGTTATCTTCACTGGTGAAAGGTTTCTCACGTCATCAGACGTGCACATCACTGTCAAGCTGCGAATCCGAGATGTTTGCAATCCAGGAAACGGCACAGGAGGCCATGGGTCTCTTACCGTTAGTGAGAAAGATGGTGAATGATTTTTTTGGGAACTTGGCTGGATTTGAAGGTAGGAAGTTTCCTATTTTGATGCTCACCGACTCCGAGTCGGCTAAGCAGTTGCTTTCAGCACTTGATGTTCCACGGAAATCCAGACATACGGAAGTGAGAATTTTTTGGTTGCGTGAACAATTAGAGAGGTATATTCAGCTTGGTTGGATTGAAGGTCCTACAAACTTGTCAGATATCCTAACTAAGTGTTCAAGCTACCACTTTGTTCATAGGGCAACTTGTGGATTTCAGCCGAAAAGCCCAGCAGTAACCGAAGGGTCAAAGGGTTTGAAAGGGTCTGACAAACCTTTGCATACACTGAAACCTCGTGACAAAACGATTGCATTGATTTTTGTTGAGTTTTGCTGTGATGAACAGAGTGCACTGTCACAACACAACACAGCGTTTGCGTACATTGGAGTAACCGCTGAGGGGGAAGAAGCATCGACTTTGCGAAGCGTGCTGGAACGAGTTGAACGCTTGTGTGCTAATGCGTCGGCTCTTGGAATGCGTCCACACGTACATTTTCATGCGAGCTGTCCGTGTGCGTCTGGATCTCCAATACGGTACTTGCGCCAGGATGCAGGGTCTGAGGATATTCGGTTCGCTGGAACCCCTTCTTAAAAGGTTGCCGTCGTACCGCAAGAAAGCTGATACATTCAGCTTGGAATGGCCAGTGAACAATGTGTTATGGTCATATGCAGGTGTCAAGGACTTGTTGAATGAACTAGGTCTCAAACAGGAAGCAGTTGTGAGGTTGTGCAAACTTGGGTACGTATCGCGCTCAGGTAAACCTGTAGGAAAGAGGCTGAGGTTTGTGTGTGACTCGGAGGAGTTTGTCAAACCGTTGAGGCGTTTCCAGGCATGCAGGTGCAAGGAACATGCGCAGCTGAATGACGTGAACTGGAACGAGACTGGTAAGTATAACAAGTCGCTGGCGCTAGCGTTGTGTAACGCGGCGTACGCGTGTGCGCGAGCGAGCGGCGTGCACTGAAACACACACATAGGTGCGTGTACAGCAGTTGATGCTCTGTTGCAGTCATGTCACAGAGAGTCAGAGAGGATGAGACAGATCGTACAATTCAAACAAACGGATGTATGGACAGACAATGGACGCGTTGTTTGTTGCGAGTAATCTAAGAGGGTAGCAATGAAAACCTTTTAGGATCTAGCTAGATGAAGTGTTGCGTTTCCACCTTTTTTTTGGAAGTCTTCCGAATGGAAGAGCTCCTGACCTTTTGCGTGTGACCTTGCTGTGTTTCACACGGGAGCTAAGTATCATCTCCCGGGATGTATACATGTACAGAGGAGGCCTAAGAATGCCACGCTTTTAGGACCTTGTTTGGACTGTTTTGAATTTCAGCTGAAGTCACGCGACGCGTAACCATGCTAACTTGAGGGTAAGGAAGTGTTTGATCCTGGCGGATCTTCTTAGGGGTGCTGGTAGGGGGTTGAAACAGTTTTAGCTCTGTATGGGTATCCGTTCGAACGACGCCATGGATGGACGAAGCTTCCCTCGAAAGGGGGTGTGGAAATATCCGGTATTTTTGGCTGGTGAGCGAGGAAAGCTTCTGGCTTTGTGCATATTTGGATGAACGAGATGAAGTGGTACAGTGTGCGAGTTCTGCTTTGGTGGGGCGTGCATATTCTGCTTTGGAGAATTCAATGCTGGCATTCTTTGAGGAAGCAATTTGGAATTCGTGACTCCGGTCACCGGAAGAATGCTCGGGTGAGACTACATCAATTGGCCCGACCAATTGAGGTAGTGTCATCTTAGTGTTCAGAATTGTGTTTGGATATTGCATTGATATAACATTCGTGGATGCGGTGAGACTGGTATCTGTTGGGATCTGTTTTATGGTAACCATGAATATTTGTAAATAGATGCGAAGCCTGGAGCACTTTTCGGACATGTCTTGATGACATTGAGGAGTTCAGGATTGAGCTGAGAACGTTTGCATGCATTTGGAATCAATCTGAATTGAGGACGTTTGAATGCATGAGTGCATTTGAAGTAATTCAAGAATGTGAACATTTGAATGCAAGTGGAATCGTATGCATAGAAAGTGTTTATGAATTCAAAGAACCTGGAATGGAGTTTCCAGAAACCCACAGAATTTTTCAGCGAAAGTTGCGTTCTGTGAACTTTACTTTTATGGGAAACTTTCATAGAAAGTTTCCGTACTGTGACGAACCGATTTGAACTTTGAACTTTGGACTAAACTGAGTTTAGAGTGGCTGTTTTTTTGGTAGCTGATTGTGTAACTGTGAATAGTCGACACGTCGTTTTGAGTTTGTTGGTTGATAGGTTAACATCGAGACGGTGGTTGCCGATGTCCCTCAATGATGACAACAGACCAAGCACCCGTCATCATAGTGAGATGACAAAAATGGGTTGCCGGTCGTCTGAGGGGGCATCAGCGACCGCAGTGTCAATGTTGACTATCTCTGGTTAGTTGAAGAGAGTTTTTTTGAGAAAGATCTTCGGATCTTGAACGTTTAAACAATTGTTGCAGTCAAGCTGTATGGTTGCTTTTGGCTCAAGGCCAAGGAAACTGCAAAGAAGTAGTCTAAGACAGCCACGTGGTTTGGTCCATCTTGCTTGTCTTGTTTGTTTGTTTTGCTTTGGTTCGTGTGTTTTTTTTGGTACAGCACCTCTGAGAGAGCGTCCAAAAGGGTTGAGCTGCTCCGAACCTGAGAGCTTGTGTGTGGGAACCGCGTTTGCGTAAACTTCGCTGTGCGTAGGTTGTAGGAACTGCATCTAGGTGTAGGTCCTGGGATTTACGTAGAAAGGATTTTTGAACCAACTTGGGTTTGAATTTTCCGCAGGGGCGGAGGAGGCTGCACCAATCACATTAGAATAGCAATAGTGCAGCTTAGCGGAGTCCAATATGGGAACTGGATCATCATCACGATGAATACCTCAGTATGGGCAAACTAAGCTCCCTGACGTCACCAGTGACGTGGTGTAGAGGGTGAAGACCCCACACAGGGCCAGTAGCCTTTATTGCCATGAAACGAATGACGGAAGGATAGCAAAGCACACCCACACTCCCAGCATGAAGGCAGGGCAACTAAGCCGTCACAGCTGCAACCAGATACCCAGAGGGAGGTACCAGCATGCCAAGGTACAAGCTGGACCAGAGCACCAAACGAGACAACGCGCGGGGGAGGGAAGGCAAAGAGGACGGAGAAAGGAACCACAACAAAGGAGGGCAGACAACAAAAGAAGCACAAAAACAACACAATCCCACGAGCCCCGGAGGGCAACTCATGCAAGGGACCACAAGATCACCAAAGAGACAGAGAGCAGCACAGACAATATTAGTGCAGAGTATAGTGCGCTTGACCAAGGAAAGGCAAGGAGCACCGATGTTCGTACATTCAAACTAAGCTCCATTCATTCGTTCCTGAGTGAGAGCAGGGGAGAGTAAAAAAGCAGAGGAAGCACGCAAGGTCCACCAGAGACGCAGACAGGCAAAAAGGAGACCCAGCAAGAGCACAACCGGACAACGAGACCAAGCGGCAACCAGACAGGAGAGGGGTGCCGGGGAGGCAGCAGCCATTCCGGCATGACATACACCCTGACACTTTGAAGCAAACACCGACAACGCCGGGTCGCAACAAAAGTGGTGAGAAGAGCTACTGGGGAGGCCCCAGCTGGTGGGCCTGGTTTTGGCAGCTTGCCCGACTGCTAAAAACGGAGTTGCTGTTACTCGTGATTATCAGGCATCTGCATCTTAGACCATCTCGTAGCAGTGTCTCGTAGTTGGGCTAGAAGACTTGTTGTGAAAGTTTGTGTCCCTTACAGGGTTACAACTTGGCTTTGGTGCGACCTGCCATTCATTGAGTATTTGGTAGTGGAACTGGACTATGGGAAGATGCCTGCAACAGACTTGAGCAGTTTCGATATTGCTTTGTAGTATTTGAAGCTGCCGGAGTTGCTCTGAGATATCGACCTGTGGGTCTGAGTGAATCTACACGGAGTTCAAGACACTTTAAGTACAGTTAGGAGCTTTATTTAGCTTTATGACACTGAGCGAATGCTTCCAGAAGCATTCGCTATGCAGTTGAGTCGGGATGCTATGATTCCATCGATCTCGGAAGTTCTTTGACCTCTTGGAGGAGTATGAATCTAACTGAGATGGTTTTGGATCATCCGTTTCGATTCTTGTCATTGCTTCGTACATCTGAGATGTTGGTGAAGCCTATTTGATTACTTCTTGCGAGTATGTGAGATACTCCGGCATTGTGAGGACAATGCCTACGTATCTTCTTTGACCTCTGGGTATTTGATCTGGAGATCTACTTTGTGATCTTTATATCTGTGGCTTATAGCTGACGTTTGGTTGTTGCAGTAAGCGAACTACCTTAGCGCTATGACTGTTTATGACTGGACATTAGCTGAGAAGTCAAGCAGATCTTTTGAGTATGTGAGATACTTCGGCATTGTGAGGACAATGCCTACGTATCTTATTCAACCTCCGGATACTTGATCTGGAGAGCTGCATTATGATCTTTGTGCCTGTGACTTGTTGCTGACTTTTGGTTATGACAGTAAGCGAACTACTTTAGCGCTATGACTGTTTATGACTGGATATTAGCTGAGAAGTCGAGCAGAGTATTCTACTCTCCTCGACGGTTTGGAACTATGAGAAGATATCTCTGTGTGAAGAACTGTTGTGGAGAAGTCGAGCAGAACATTTTTACTCTCCTTGGTAGTTTGGCACTATGGGAGCACATGTCTATGTGAAGAACTGTTTTGGAGATGGAACATGAGGTTCCCATGTTGTTCTGTATTGCAAGAGGATTTTGTATAGGAATTTGAGTGGAACATTTCGTTCTTAACTAGCCGTGTGACTAGTCTAGACGGTTGGTAGAGACTAGTAACACCGGCTAGCTGGTTACTTGCGTTTGGACGAGGACCAGCTTGACTTGAGAACTTTTGGAGATGTTTCTGACGTTTTGTGACTAGGTGATTTGTATATCATAGCAGTTCGGAATTGTTTCAACAACCTTTGAGGGAAGGTTGTGTATTGGAAGCCTGGAATCGAGTTTTCCAGTTGAGACATCGGCTCAAGGGAGTGGTGTCAATTGTTCCGAAGCGAACTGAACTGCAGTGTCACCTAGGGCATTGGAAACAGTAGCCACACTTGGAACTTGTTGTGTTGCTTCCCTTGTGGTTTGTGGCCGTGTGCCTGCCTTGGATCTTGTTGACCTGTTCCGTTGTGCGTGGCGTCTGGAGAGAAAAGAAGGAGTCTGACGTGCACTTAGGAGTCGGGGTGGAACAAGTTCCTTTACTTGACTTTGTGGGGAAGTAAGTAACTGTGGAGCTGCAAACACAATAGGTGTTCGCATCTGGCGTAGTGAAGTAACGAAAGCGTTGATTGCGGTACACACGAGGTGTACCTAGATATGACGTTTTTTCACATGGTAGCGGAGCCCTGAAAGAAGGGCTGCCCACACCATCTTCCGCTGACCCTTGTGTGTGACAAGATACTAAGGACGTCATCTAAGGTGAGATTGGGATCTTGGGTATTGGAGCTCCGTGATCTGGACGCAGATGCAGAGATGAGCTCGTACTAAGGTGCACCTATGTCACAGGGGTGATGATCTGAGAGTGTGAGGTCACTAGGGAGTGTGGAGTTGGTTTGAGTCTGTTTGGGTTCAGGTGACTTTGGGATCCTGTTTTAGTTTTTGTATAGATTTTTACGGATCATGAGGATCGTGGACTTATCGTTTTATTTGAACGACTCTTCGTTTGCGAGTTGGGCAAGATTCGGCAGGGTTTGTTCTTGGTAGGCTGGACAGAAGTGAATCCATGGTAAGCTGTCGACAGTGGTACCTGTGGGAGAACATGTAGAATTAGTCAGCCCTGGGCAGGATTGTGACTTGGAACTCCCTGAGGGTGGGGCAGCTGATTGCCAGGTTTGACATCCTCGGACACTGAGGTATTGGATCAAGGTGCAAAGGTTGGGAACTGATGGGGTCAGGTACATGGTTCTTGCGAACAACTGAGGCACGTCTTGGGTCTTGAACTCAGTTGGTCTTTAGAAGAGGGGTAGTGAGAAAAGGTGTATCAGGTGGCTGGAATAAGCATGTGAAGAGCGCTTTCTGAGTTGTCATGGCAGTGTTATTCAATCTGAAGGTAGATTTGATTTTGAGCCCAATACGCATGAAACTTTGTCTTTGGAGTACACTGTGGGTGATTGAAGGTGGAAGTCATGCTTGTCACTGATGACGCCAAGTATTGTTCAAGAAGGTCAAAGGTAGATCTGGTTGCCATGTCCGATCGGGGAGACCAGAAGGAAGTCTCTAAGGAGGAGCCAACATCTGTAACGTCTCGCGCTAAGCAACCAGTGATCAAGAATAGCTTCGACAAGAAGGGCCAGTCTTCCAAAGCTGTGCGGCGTCGAGCATATCCCATTGACGCGGCTACCGCACCTGTTGTCATTGATGCGGAAGAAAGTGTGGCGGGCGTCAGAAGGGAGCCACCGTTGATTGATGCTGCGACAATGTCGACGTCTGGGAAGGAAGGTCACTGTGATACACGTGCCAACTCGGACGATGAGTTGACGAGTGTGAGTGACGTCCCGGAGATGACAGCTGAGGAAGACCTGCTCAGAGAGGTTGGGCTGAATGATCCTAGTTAGGCCATAGTTTGCTGGTTTAGGAGGAGACGTCAGTAGAAATAGCTTTTGTGCTCTGCGGTTGGCTGCCTGGAAAGAAATGACCCGTTTAGCTCTGTTTTGATGCGGGAGCTTGAAACGTTGAACTGTTTGTGACCTAGAGGTGTATAAGGTCGTTGGCTGAGAGAGGTAAAGCTGGAAGCGACAGAGAAAGCCGTTGGGTCAGTCTTGTGATGTTTGCACATGAGAAGTGTGGGAGTTTTGGTTTCCAAGAGTATGAGCTTTGGATGAACCTCTACTCATGTTTCCGCAGCTGTTTGTGACTGTTTTGTGTCAAGAGCTCTGAGACCGTGGCCGTGTGTGTGCGTTTCAAACATGGAGTCGCTCAAGCTCTGGATTGCTTTGACGCCTAAGCAGTTGGAAGAGTTGAACAAGGGCAATGAGGTGTTTCCAGATGAATATTCTGGTCGCTTTGACCTGCGCTTGGGACCTAAGGAGGCTGTGGATCGTGCCCAGTACTTTATGGATTGGACGCCTGAAGGTTTGAAGGGTGAACACCATCAGAAAGACTATGCGGTGATGGAGATGGAAGTCTTTGCGCTCGGGTACCTTCAAAAGGTTGAGAGTGGAATCTTGGAGAAGACTAAGCCCACTGAGTACCGCTGGCATGGGCCTGTGAAATGTGAAGAGTGGGACAGCAAAGGGCGCTTGTTGTACCGCATTAGTGAGATGGCTGTTAAGTTCATTTAACTGGTCAGGGTCCAAGTATAGCAATCGGGCAGACCATGGAGTCTTAGGTATAGTTTTTGAGTCCCAGTTTGAAATGCGGAAGGGAAAGAAGAAAGAGTTCATTCGGCAGCCTGGAGGGTCTGCGTTGCTCACGTGATGAACGGACAGTTTGCATTGCTGTGGGGAAACTGTGCATTTGGGCACGTGGAGTCGTCATGCGGAGTTGGAGCTTGACTGTAGGGTCATGGGTCGTTGGTTCAGAGGAACTGTATGCGGCAAGGATCACAGTCAAGAGATCAGCCTGTACTGAGATTTGCAGTGAGTGTTTTCTTTGCCACATGAAGCATTAGTTGCATTGCATGTCTGCATCGATGCCGCGAAGCCATTTGTTTTGCTTTTGCTGAGTGAAGGGATCTAATTTGTTTTTGATTTTAGAGCAATGGAGGATAGCATCCGCCTTTGGATCGCTGTCGCCCCACCACAGTTGGAAGAACTGCGGACGCTTCAGAGGATCTCACCAGATATCTATACCTCCAGGATCGATTTGAGTGCGACTCAAATGTACTGGAGAAAGTTCAGAAAGGTGAGTTCCGTTGGTATGGACTTCTTCTTCCTGAAGAATATGATGGGCAAGGAAGGTTGCTTTATCGGATCATCGATCAGATGGTTGTCTATGAGCCAGTTCGTGAACGTCCTGATCGAAACTGAAGCGTGGGTGAGTTGTAGATTAGTGTACTTTAGGTCTCTAGGCTCAGCTGTGTGAGTTGTTGCAAAATGGTGGAAAGTGCGGTTTGAGTGCGTGCAATCGGTGATTGGCACATTTCAGTATTTTGATGCGGTCATGTTGTAAGAGTGTGGAATGCAGTCATATGGAATCTCAAATTTAAACGAAACGAAACAAACGAAACGAAACAAACAAATGAAACACAAACAATTTTGAGTGTTTTGTGCAATGCTCCTTGTTTTGCAGTTAGGTTTTTATTTGTCAGTTTGTCAGTTGGCGAGTGCAGTTTTTGCGAAGATGACTTGTTGAAGGGTTCTTGCAAAACCACGGAGACAGGTTCATTTCCAGAACACTTGCATGCCTGTCAATCGATTTGATTTTGAGTTTGTGCTGCATACAGCAGGGAGTACACAGTGAACTCACGAGAACTCGTTTTGACTTGTTTCAGGGATGGTGACTGTTCTGGCGTTTTGTAGAGAAGGACAGTCAGTTTTCCCTGTTTTGCTGTGTTGGAAATGAATCCAGACTTTGGTTGCATGTTGGGACATGTGCTACTGGTTCGCAAAATTCCGGTATGTTGGTAGCATCTGGAATTTTGGGAAACAGTCTTGTTAGTTGTTGTGTATTGTTAAGCATGCATCTCATGTTGGTTGTTGGATTGATTTGATGTCTTGGTGGAGACCTGAAGAGTGCAGGGAATGCGGCTCTATCATCAGCCTGGCCTGTCGAACAGGGTAGTGTCAGCTCTGCGCAATCGTCTCGAGCGGGTACTGCTAGGAATGTCGGCCGATGGAGATGCCCGTGCCCATGGCAACGGAGCTCATGGGGAAGAAGGTGATGAGCACCGTGGGCGGTCACGGTCGCGTGGCCGTACCGCGACCGAAGCCCATGGAAGCCCAGGTTTGAATGAGGATGTTGGTCCAGGAGCAGAGATACCACCAGTGGAGGCATTGCCGGAAGAAGCTGAGAAATCAGTCTTGATGGTAAGTAATGCTCTGGCAAAGAACATCGGTGACTGCGCTTCCAAGCTCACCACCTTGACAGAGGACTTGGGTCTGGCTGTGGACAATGTTAGTGACGCCCGCAAAGAGCTCTCGAAAGGATTCAGCGAGCTTCGAGAGCAATTGAAGGCCCAGTCATATGGTACTACTGCCGTGACGGGAGCGGTGTCACACCAGAGTGCCGAGATTGTGAAATTGTTGAAAGCATTCGACAAATTCTCCCATGTTGGGAAGTGGGCCATGTCGGGGAATGAGACGATCGAGAACAATGTCAAAGCTGTTCGGGAAGAGATCAAGACTCAGGGTGAAAGGCTTGAACCGTGTCTTCAGGGCGGTTTTGAGGAAGTCAGCCGACACCTCAAGGAGCTTGTCCGTGTGATGGGGACACCGGAAGGGATCCATATGGACACACCTGAGACGCCTGAGAGGGTGGAGATGGGTGGATTCTTTCCACCGAACCCACTTGTCAATCCTCCTGGCATGGTTGGGCCGACAGAGACAGCTGCCGTGCCCGGGGCGGGGTTACCTGGAGGCACTCCACCATCTATGAGAATGTCTGCCGCGCCTGCCAGTGGACCTCCGATGCCGGCGGCACCTGCTAGTGGACACCCAATGCCTGCAGCACCTGCCAGTGGACATCCAATGCCTGCGGGAGTAGGTGCGGGGCTGCCCCCGCCGCCAACGTTACCGGATTCTTTGTTCATGGCTTATTGCCCAGAACGTCCAGGTGAACAGCGTCCCACTGCCCCGATGGGTATTTCAACTCCCAGTCAGAGAACTGGGATAGTTACGAGGGACCCAGGCAGTGACGTTTTACGAACGCTTTCACCCACTCCTTATCGTGGCGACCAGGTTTCAGCCATTACGGCCCTGTGGGCCCCGAATGGACTCGGCATGCTGAGAGACGGCAAGCAGCAGTACCGCCGTATCTATTAGAAGGACAAGAATGGCTGGAGCATTCTCAGAGGTCCTCTATTGAGTGCTGTGAAAGGGATCCGTTTCCTGTCCTTTGGATGGAGTCCAGGGTCTGTATATCTTGTCAATTCCTGGCAGCTTGTGCAATAGAGAGAATAGTTGGTAATTGGTTTGTCAACCGCTGGCCAGCTCGAGGTTCACTCTAGTTTGCACGTGTTCGCTATGATCACTCTGGATCCTTTTGCGCTGCAAAAGGGAGAGAAGGGAAGCAGATCTTGAAAGGGGGCGAGAAGCTTGCATTGTGGAGTTGAGTTGTATCCTGGAAGGATCAGCTCTTGGTAGGAAAGGTCTCATGCATGTATTGCACATGAACATGTATGTGAGTTGTATCCTGGAAGGATCAGCTCTTGGTAGGAAAGGTTTCATGTCTGTGCTGTCCATGGACATGTTGTTGTGAGCTTGTGCATCGTGGTTGTTTCGATGTCGATGGTGGCTTGTCTTTAATTCTGTGTTTTTTGTCTGCCGCCATTTTTCCAGATGATGACATGACCAGATCCGATTCTTGAATGAAAGAAGAATCAGTACGGATCCAGGCTAAATGTCTGATGGAAACACCTGTAAGATCTTGTGTTTGATCTGAACGTTTAGTCGCTATCTTGTCCGTTGATGGCAGTGGATTGGACATCCCTGGCTTGAGGTACATGTCAATCTTGTTGGAACTGTATTCTTGATGTGTGAATATATATCTTTATTGATGTCAGTGGAATGGATTTCCCTGACGCGGTTCATGTGTTTGTAAGTAGTATGCTTGTAGAGTGTTTTCGTATTTGTTTTCTTTGTTTGACTATGTAATAGATCAGCTTTTATGATGGCCAGAATTCATTTTTGAAGGTTGATGGACTTTATCTCAAAAGGGGGACAAGGTCCAGCCTTGGAGATTTGCCCTGAGCTTAGCGCATCTAGTACCCTGCGTGCCCGAAACTTAAAGCGCTTGGAATCTAGCGTGTCCGAAGCTCAGCACATCTAGTATATAGCTTGTTTGAAGCTGAGTTTGCCTGGTGCATCAATGTATTCACGTTCAAGACTAGTGACACCACGAATGTGGATTTTGGACTGTGAGTATTTGAGGCTGATGACAGTTTCGCTTGTCTGACATGTTTATCTTCCATTGGAGGATGCGGATTAGCTGAAACAGTCGGCCTTGTTTTTTGTGTTGACTCCGACAGTGCTTCGTCTGTCTTCGTCTTGGATCTCGTGTGTGTGTGTGTGTTGTTGGTGTTTTCGTTTTTTCTAGGGAACCACAAACAGCACCGTAGTTGGTCGCGAATTGACGCCATGGTTCCTTCGATCAGTTGATGATCTGGTATTGGAAGATAGATATCGTTCTGAAGAGATACCTGGTACGATTGATGGATTCTGAATTGATGATTTTCGACTGGCTGAAGATTGGTGGAAGTTTTGCTTCTGGAGATATCCCTGGAGTATTGCTGAAATCAGCGATGGCGATGGTTATGGATATGGATCGACTACTTCATTGTGAAGAGCGAAGCATTGGAAAGACAACTGTTTCTATTTTAAGAATCATCCAGAATTGGATCAATTCTATCTTGCTTTCAACCGGGCTTCCAAGCTGAAGGTGGACTGAAATCAGTTGAATTCTCAGAGAAAGTTATTTCAGAAGAATTTGGACTTCATTTTGCTGGTGGATGAAGAACATCTACGAGCACTTCAAACAAGTCCTCGACATTATCTTGAAGATGTACTGCACTGATGGAATGTCAAAGTCTATTGGTGAATACAAAGGCTTCTACACATTTTTGACATTGAAGGTATGGCGAAGTTCATGCTGGATGTGACTTTAGTATGTGTGTACAGAGAAGAATGAATGACATCTCGAAAGGGGGTGTGAAAGTTTGTGTCCCTTACAGGGTTACAACTTGGCTTTGGTGCGACCTGCCATTCATTGAGTATTTGGTAGTGGAACTGGACTATGGGAAGATGTCTGCAACAGACTTGAGCAGTTTCGATATTGCTTTGTAGTATTTGAAGCTGCCGGAGTTACTCTGAGATATCGACCTGTGGGTCTGAGTGAATCTACACGGAGTTCAAGACACTTTAAGTACAGTTAGGAGCTTTATTTAGCTTTATGACACTGAGCGAATGCTTCCAGAAGCATTCGCTATGCAGTTGAGTCGGGATGCTATGATTCCATCGATCTCGGAAGTTCTTTGACCTCTTGGAGGAGTATGAATCTAACTGAGATGGTTTTGGATCATCCGTTTCGATTCTTGTCATTGCTTCGTACATCTGAGATGTTGGTGAAGCCTATTTGATTACTTCTTGCGAGTATGTGAGATACTCCGGCATTGTGAGGACAATGCCTACGTATCTTCTTTGACCTCTGGGTATTTGATCTGGAGATCTACTTTGTGATCTTTATATCTGTGGCTTATAGCTGACGTTTGGTTATTGCAGTAAGCGAACTACCTTAGCGCTATGACTGTTTATGACTGGACATTAGCTGAGAAGTCAAGCAGATCTTTTGAGTATGTGAGATACTTCGGCATTGTGAGGACAATGCCTACGTATCTTATTCAACCTCCGGATACTTGATCTGGAGAGCTGCATTATGATCTTTATGCCTGTGACTTGTTGCTGACTTTTGGTTATGACAGTAAGCGAACTACTTTAGCGCTATGACTGTTTATGACTGGATATTAGCTGAGAAGTCGAGCAGAGTATTCTACTCTCCTCGGCGGTTTGGAACTATGAGAAGATATCTCTGTGTGAAGAACTGTTGTGGAGAAGTCGAGCAGAACATTTTTACTCTCCTTGGTAGTTTGGCACTATGGGAGCACATATCTATGTGAAGAACTGTTTTGGAGATGGAACATGAGGTTCCCATGTTGTTTTGTATTGCAAGAGGATTTTGTATAGGAATTTGAGTGGAACATTTCGTTCTTAACTAGCCGTGTGACTAGTCTAGACGTTTGGTAGAGACTAGTAACACCGGCTAGCTGGTTACTTGCGTTTGGACGAGGACCAGCTTGACTTGAACTTTTGGAGATGTTTCTGACGTTTTGTGACTAGGTGATTTGTATATCATAGCAGTTCGGAATTGTTTCAACAACCTTTGAGGGGAGGTTGTGTATTGGAAGCCTGGAATCGAGTTTTCCAGTTGAGACATCGGCTCAAGGGAGTGGTGTCAATTGTTCCGAAGCGAACTGAACTGCAGTGTCACCTAGGGCATTGGAAACAGTAGCCACACTTGGAACTTGTTGTGTTGCTTCCCTTGTGGTTTGTGGCGGTGTGCCTGCCTTGGATCTTGTTGACCTGTTCCGTTGTGCGTGGCGTCTGGAGAGAAAAGAAGGAGTTTGACGTGCACTTAGGAGTCGGGGTGGAACAAGTTCCTTTACTTGACTTTGTGGGGAAGTAAGTAACTGTGGAGCTGCAAACACAATAGGTGTTCGCATCTGGCGTAGTGAAGTAACGAAAGCGTTGATTGCGGTACACACGAGGTGTACCTAGATATTACGTTTTTTCACACTTGTAGTCAATCGTTTGCAAGCTTTTCTTTCCAAGCTCGGGTTGTTCTCGCCAGACGCGTTGAAGATTTACCGGACCAGAAGAAGATTTTATAGCGTTGCTGATTGGAATTGCGACGGCAGACTTTGGGCTGCAGTGAAATACGCGCGGCGCTGTGAAACGCAGTGAAACGCACAGTGAAACGCGCACGGCGCTGTGTAACGCAGTGAAACGCACAGTGAAACACACAGTGAAACACAGCGCGAAACGTTGTAATTTACAATGGTTTTGCGTTTTAAGTAGAAGCAAGGGCTGCTGCATTCAAAAAAATCCTAGCTTTTTTCTTCCCGCAAGCACGAAACGTCGTAAATTACCGCGTTTCGTGCTGTGTTTCACTGTGCGTTTCACTGCGTTTCACAGCGCCGTGCGCGTTTCACTGCATTCTACATCAATTTGGACCTCTGAAGACAAACAGAAACTTCGTACTTTGAAGGCAGATGAAAAGTCTCGATTTTCGTGGCGAGTGATCTCGACCAAGATGGGCAAATCGGAGGAAGACGTTCGCTCTATGTGGAATAAGATCAAAGACAAACTTGGCTGACCACCGGCGACATGCCCACAAGAAAAAGAGGCCCAGCGGCATCGCGTATCATCTTCAATACTCAACCTCCTGTGTATCTTTTTTCCTTTACGTGACGGTTTTGCCTAACCTAGCACTTCATTATTTCACTGTCTTAACCCTTTCGGTACGGTTGCTCCACTTAAACCTTCAAACCCCACATTATCTAAACCGTTAGCCATTTATTATGTCTCTCCGCATTCACCTGGACCGATATTGCCAGCAGCGAGCTATGGCCCACGATGGTATCTCTCCTACTCGACGATCACGCTCTCCGACCAGGGCACCACCTTCCGCTACGGGTTCTTCACCTTTTCAGCACCCAACCGGCCGGACATCTCCGCCTTCCACACCCCATCGACCGGTTATTTTCCAATTGGACCTGAAACCCATGCAGCAATTGGCGGCCAGAAACCCATATTACAACATCCTGGCCCCCAAGGTCGCCGGCAACCTCTCCACTGAAGCATATGACAACCTGTTCCAGACCTTCAAGGTGATCTACCCTGACTACGCCCGCAGTCATTTCGTTTCAGACCTGAAAACAGTGGTGACGGACACGCTTCTACAGAGATGGTCGATACACTTACAGGCGACGGACTTCTACATGATGATCGACACCGACCAAGGAGCTCAGATGCTTGATGACCTCCCTCATTCGCTCCTGGACATTTTGAACTGGTTCTACCCGTCATGGAAAACTCATCAACATCTCGATGCCTTCACGTCTCGTGACTGCTCACCTTTGTTGCTGACACCCCATCCAGATCCGCAAGACACGGGCTTTGCTGTTCATCTTCAAGTGATTCCTCGAGGGCATCCATTCGTCACTGCCACCAGATACACTAAGACCGCTGCGTGACAAGCTTCTCGAGATCCAATCTTGACCCGCTCACGTCTATGAAAAAGGGAAAAGACCTGATCCTCAAATCTTCCACCTTTCTGATGTTCCTTTTTTGAGTTCCTATGATCTCATGGTGTTCCCTATTATACTTCTCGTTGTTATTTTCCAAGTTGGACTTCTCTAACGGAATTTCGGCTTCAGCTTATTTCGTTTCGATATCATATTAATGCTTTTGTACATGGCGACCTCCACGACTGATGATGTTCTTCGGCTGGACCCAACCCGCTCCTCACCTACCTCGGTACAAGGCCCAGATTCACATCTACCACCCGATGATCCTACTTCGGCATCATACATCCCCAGGGCAGCCAGAATGACTCCAACCTCTACGACCGTTCATTCTATGTTTATTAAGAAGCTTAGCTACCCCTTGTCTTCTCGTCCTGCTGAACTTTGGATTGTGGAAAGGACACTGGATGGTATTGAAACGTGGAAACCAGTGGAAACATTCTTGGAGAACATGCATCTTACCAGTGATCATGCCACCTTACGCACCACGGCGAACCATTGGCGACAGTACTATGATGTACCCATCCAATCATCTTCATCCTCTACGGCAACTTCCGTTCCTGTTCTCCCACATCCCGAACACTCCAATGTCTACGTTTCTCAACCGTATGAAGCGATACCGGACCAGCTCCACATTCTACAATCATGCTGGGGACGTTCGGCTCAACACCATTCACAAGGTACTACCACCTCTTTATTTTGGCCACCATGGAGATCTACACCACCTTCCTCACCACCGACAACACTTCACCGGACCTTACATTGCAATAGCCCTACCGCACCTGCTCACCATACACAGTGTCCACTTGCTGCGAATGAACCTGACCCTATGGATATGTCCGACTCTAGTGTGTAACACTCCACATTACTTTGCGGAAGGAAAAAAGAAAAATGACCAAACATCGATTCGTGACCATGTTGTGTGTACATCGTCTTCTTCCGAGTCTTGCTTGTGGGTTTTATGGTTTCGACCTCTATAGTATTCTTATGTTGCAGCTTGGGCTTCACGCTTGATACTCGACGCCATGGCTCACTCTTCTCGCCCTCACCCATATCGCGCTACATCCAGGGTTGATACACCACAAGGTCCCAGAACTGCCGCATGGCTTGCCGGACATCGAGGCCTTCCTGGTGATGTGGACCCTCCTCCATACAGACCCGTCCTGATTTTAATTGACTACTCTCCTCTACAGGACCTGACACACCGTAGTGAACCCGACCGTGATCGCTATATGGCTATTGCCAATTCAAATTTGAAAAATGTTAGTGCAGGCGAACTTGAAGCTCTTTTTACCTGGTCACGTCAGCTGGAACCAATCGAAGCAGGCATTCTTCCCATCCGAGACCTACGTACCGCCATCACAAAGAGATTACGGACCCAATGGGACATTCAATTTGAACCTTCGAATTTGGAGTTTCGCTATGGCGATCTGGAAGGTGATGCTTTCCAAGTTCCCAATGATTGGACCGTCATGCAGCTTTTGGAAGAATACCGTCCTGATTGGCGAATCCGGCAGTACAACTACATCGAATCCACCTTGCTCGTGCCGGGTACTTCACAGCCTTTCGTACTACGTCTGAGATGCCATAAGGTTAGCCCGGGGGTCATCCTACCTTGATTTACATCGCTGATGAACAGGAAAATGCCTGACTTTTTATCTTTTCTTGCATGAGACTTTATTGACACTGCGGACTCTTCGGATCTTCACCTTTCGATTCAATTTCCACCATCTTTTCTTTTTTGCATCGCTCCCTCCTTTGATCATTACTATTATTATTCTCTGGTTCGGCTTATATATTTTATAATTTCGCGTCCTCAGCTTTTGGGTTTGGCATTGAACACATTTCGTGACCGTCTCACTCATGGAGCATAAACGTGATGCCACCGTGGCTGGCTTGGCTTGGCCTTCGAACCCCAACCGTGGACCCGCTACCACAGCCCCTGAACCAGAGTCAGGCGGCCCAGCTTCTGAACTATGTCATCCTGTTGCCCCTGACTCTACGACCTCGACTACCTCGGCACCTTTGACCGCCAACACTACAACCAACGACATCGGAACCACTTCTCCCAACGATACATACTCAGGCCCTGCACTACCTGATGTTCCTTTCCCGACTGAGCCAAGTCCTACCTAGAACTTCTTCCATCGTGCTCACTTCTCATCACGCGTGGTCCACCAGATCCATTTCAAGATCATTACGCACTCAAACAACACCAGGGAGTTATTCATCGAGGAGATCCCCATGTCGGGGCTATCCAAATGCCGTGATCCCGAACACTACTTTTATGGCCTTTCGGGCAACTGGGAGTGGTCCCTACGCACTGCGGACTATTGGCGCCATCACTTTGAGATTCCTCTAGTACATGGGCATCATCCTTTTCACAATGTTCCCATTGAGACCACCTCTCCTACGGAGGCACCCCGCTTGACTACGCAGATCCAGGAGCTGGCCAAACAACTTTCAGCCACCTTGACGGAAGCGAGGGCATCTGGACAAATCAACGATACATGGAGGATGGTTGAAGGCATGAGCTTCCGCGATGCGATCCAAATACTTCAACTCGATGCGAATTTCCCTTCTGAGTGAAGTGTGAAAATTTCCGACATCCGTGAGATGAATCCATTGGTCTTTTCTGCATTGGAAGAAGTGAATTTGGTTTTCATCGTGATGATGAGCTCAACCGTGATGGTTGACATCGTATTTGCACGTTTCATGTTTTGCACGTTTTATTGGAGATGACGAAACCCAACAACGATATACTTTTCGTCTTCTTTGAGTACTTTGATTGCATGGAGAACATCATGAGGATTTGAATTTGTATAGTGACATGGAAAATCAAACCATTTTCCATACCTTTTGCTTTAGTTTTGTCGACAGAATCATCGCAGAAGTGCACGAAGGAATCGTGAGGAGATCGTAGAATTCATTTTTGTGACTTCGGAAGAAGGAACTTTGTTTGACATTGATCGGAGAAGTTTAGGTTGTTTGTCTCTCAATGATGATAGCGAGAGCAACATTCTGAAAGGCATTCAGAACTGGAGTTGCTAACAGATCTGAGGGAGACAACATGAATCATGTTTTGGTGCTTGAAATGTTTCAACGTTTTTCAAACACTCAAACTTATTTAAACGAACAAACCATGTCTTGATGTAAAGACTTTTTGTGAGGACATGTGTTTTTGATCGCTTTTGTGAAGTTAGCAGAAAGATGCTGACTGGCGACTCCGCATCATTTTGTGTCAAGGCGTGACACACCAACAAGAACCATAGCGACATGAGCAAGATATGTTCCCTTGTTGCTTGTGTGTGTAAAAGTGGCTGAGCTCTGGGAGTGGTTGACTTGGTTGCGTGGACGGTCTTAGTGAGTTAAGGACGACGTCCTGGACGCTGACCCAAGTAGGTTTCGAAGGCTGTCGGCCTTCCGCATGGTAGCGGAGCTGCCTGCTTGCTACGCGTAAGTAGGAATGGATTCAGGTAGTGCGAGCCAAGGTGTGCAAGGTTGTCCTAGTCCTGGTATGGCTGAAAGAGGTGAAGGAAGTGGTACCGGAAATGGTGGTTGTAACCGTAGTGAGGGATTGCCGCCAGTGCCAAGAACGCCTAGTCAGCAAGGTAGTGGATCTGGGATGGATGGACAAACACCTGAAGTAAGTAACATGCCCCAGCAGCAGCCACAGCAACAACAAGCAAATGTGTCACAGAACGTACAGGGATTTGCGAACACGACAAACCTGGATGCAGGTGGTCAGGTAAGTCCGGTGCAGGGATGTCAGCAAGGAAATGTCCCCGGAATGCAAGGACTGGGACCAGCATGGTTTGGTGCGCAATGGATTCCCCAACAACAAACGTTTATGCAACAGAATTCGCAAGCGCGTGTGCCAAGTTATGGTTGTGCGAGTATGCCTGGTGGACCAAGGGCTGGAGATTTTCCAAACTTAGGAGTGAACCCAATGAGTTGCCAAGGAAACATGCCGAGTGGCCCGGTTGGAGCGAGCTTGGGAGGTTTGACGCCTCAGGCGGCGCAGATCCAAGAGGTCATGGCCATGTTAGGTAGCATGAGTGAGGGACAGCTACAGACAGTGCAGCAGCATATGCAAGATCGTTTTGTAAGTATGCAACAGAGAAGAGGGGTTCCAGAAGTGTTTGGTGATGGTCTTGGTAGGGCAGCTGATTCGTCGTTTGTGACTCCGCAGCCATTTGATGTTTTGCCTGGTTTTGGTGTTCAACAATCAAATCATGGAAATTCACAGCAATTGGATGTCTTCGCCAAAAGCGAAAATTGGTTGACACCGGCACCAACACCAGTAGGAACTTGGAAGACAAGAGAAGAAGAGGTGTTAGGTTGGGCTGGCTATTTGGATGAGTTGTCATCCTGGGCAGCTGGTGGAAGTTTAGAGTTTTCTGTAGAAATCCAGCATAGTAGCCGTTGGCCCGGTCCCATCAGATGGAGTGCTCTCAGTGGAGCACAACAGGCAAGGTCTCGAAGGCTTATGTCCATCTTAAAAGCTGCGTTTCACGACAACCCCAGGTGTGTGGCGTTGGTGAACGCTTTCAGTGAGGGTGTGGCATTACATGGAGTAGGATCTAGTGACAGAGTGACAGTGGCAGTAAACCAACAAGCAAATGGGTTTGAACTGCTTAGGCAACTTCTCTTGAATTTTCTCTGAGGTCAAGATCCGAAGCGCTCTCACTAAGGACACAGATTGCAGGGAAGTCCTTTGTCCTGGCGGCGACACAGACATCGCCGAGTTCCTTGGTTAGTGATACTATCAGAAGAATTGACTATGAAGCTGCAAGGTTCTTAAGGTTGCTAGGAACTCTCCCTATGCAGGTGGACACCACAGGACTGAAGTTGGCAGATTCTGACATGCTAGTTGTTCTGTTGAAAAGCTTGCCTGAGACAGTGAAGAACTACGTTCTCCACCACAGCGGCGCAGACAATTACGAGTCCTACAGGAACGCTGCGATGCGGTGGGAAGAGCAACAACGCCTGTTTAGCGATTTTGAGACAACAGGCCACAGCAAGAGATTGAGTTCCCTGGAGGGGAATGTAGAATATCATTCTCTTGATGCCGAACTCGTAGATGCAATGGAAGGCAAATGCGGGAAGTGTGGCAGTCGGAAACACACTGCAGCAGGTTGTACCGCAGACATGAGCAGGATTCGGTGTTTTAGATGTGGTAAGAATGGACACATCAGCTTCAACTGCCCTGAGAGCAGAGAAGGCAAGGGTAGTGCAAGGACTGACACTTGGGACAAGAAAGGTTCCAAAGGAAAAGGCTCTAAAGGTAGCAAAGGAAAAGGAAAGAAAGGCAAGTTGAATGAAGTTTCAGAGGATTCGACCGACTGGACTGCAGAGAGTTGGGACAATGATGACTATTGGTGGCATGACCAATGGCCGGAGAGCTGTGATGGTCAATGGGGAGTTTCGCAGACATGGTGGGACGATGGTTCTGGATGGTATTGCGACGGGTATGGGTATACCTGGCAACAGGGACCAGTCCAAAGTGCGGAACCGAGTGCAAGTCACGACAATAAGTCTGATGTCCAAAAGAC
>CAMXCT020003719.1:0-50000 GCA_947184155.2 Cladocopium goreaui
TGCCCTTTGGGAACAGGAGTTCTACAGTGGCTACCTGACCAACAATGACTACAAGGTCCAGAGGTTCCATGTTCTCGCGAAAAATAAGGGACTTTCTGCCAACCTGGTGTCGCAATCTCTCCAACGCCAGCAGGTGGGGAAACCATGAAAAAAATGATGTCATACCATGATCTTGTTTCATTCTGGGTTGCCAAGCTTTGGGATGGCATTGAAATTCTCAAACCTTTGCCATGAGAATTGAAGATTTTCACCCCTATTCAGCGCGTCATCAAAAACCTGCTGCCTCAAGTTATAGTGTGTACAGGCACCAGTAGTTTTCACCTTCCTGAACTTCCTCACCCAGAGCAGCAACTTCACTACGGAGGATGTCTGGGGGCCCAAGCGTGCAGATTTCCGACCATGGGAGTAAGTCACCATAGGTCACCTGCGTCAGAAGGATGTGAACCATTTGATTCCACATGGATTAACACAGTATGACCACTAGCGTGTATATGATCATGACCAAGCTGGCATGCATGGATTAAAATTTTACATGGATTGACATGCAGGGCCATGTGCTTTGATATCAATTTTTGGGCACCAATACTGAAAATATTTTTTTGGTGGCTCTTTGGGGCAATCAAAATGAAAATACTTTACAGCCGTGCTTTCGGCCACAGGTCAAAGACGACAACAATTACGACTTCCTCACGAAGTTGCTGATCAACATTGGGGTGGTTGTCCCCAACCCAGCGACTGTTCAAGCAGCTTTGGCGGCGGTGGGCAAAGAGCACTGTTTGCTGGGGAAAGCTGCTGGTACTGTTTCTTTGCAGGCTAGGGTGGTCTGCCGACAGTACACCTGCCTTTTGTGTACGTAACCTGTGTATGCAAGTAGACGCAGCTAAAATGGAAATAGCCATAGACTCAAATGACACATAAGCAAATGCAAGGGGTTGCTTTAAATCGTCAGGCTTGGGCAGAGCAAGAGGGAAACCTCCATAGAGGTCTCTTGCAGTATGCCATCCGTCGGGCAAACAGGAACCCGGACTCCAGGACTGGTTGGCGCAGTTTATGATCAGTCTAAGGATGTGCACTTGGGTTTGGGTTGAAAATTTGTTTCATGGGGTTACATTCGTAAACCATTCCATCAACTGACCATTGCAGAATTATATTGAAGGTTGTCGATATAGTACACTGAAGCAATTCCAAATCTCCTGTATAACTACGCAACACATTTTTTGAACCTTGTCTTACCACAGGCAGCCCAATTGGTTGGTCCATGATAGTCCTGTTACTCGGTTTCAACAAAAAATAGGCTAAGTCAGGTTTGAGACATGCCATCCAATCCCATAGGATCTATGCATTGACCACAATTCACCATCAAAATTGGCACCAGTCATAATTATATGAATAATGCTGTCAGTTTTGATGGTGGTCTCACATGGATCTTATGGTAATGGGCCCAAAGCCTGCCTATCCCAGCATGTCCAGGAGCGGTGACGAGCAGATGGAAAAGCTGAAGGCCTTGATATCGCAGCTGCAGGGGGAAGTGCCTGGTGGATACCGGAGATCATCATCGTCAAGGTCCAAGGGGTCAGGAAAGAGCAGCCCAGGTTCTACTAAAGCCAAGTCTTCAAATTTAAAGCCAAGCAGGAACCCAGAAGACATAATGCACGCCAAAACATTGATGTTGGGAGAGGAGAGCACCCTGGTTTTAATTCGCTCATGTGCAAAATGTTCTAATTTGCTTTTTGCTGTTTGGGGAATGGTATCTTTACACCTTAGGTTCTCAAATTGTTTTGCAACCCGAAAGGCCCTTTTTCTACCAAGTGCACATGAAAGGGTTCAAATGCCTGAATGTGATGATAATATAGGCCACATGTTTATTCATATTTTAGGCCATCGTGTAGCCATCATTTTACCATCATCGAACCATTATTTGGGCATCACGTAGCTTTTATTTGGGCATCATGCAGCCATTCTTTAACCATGCATCATTGAACGTCCATTCTTTTACCATCATCGAAACGCTCGATTTTGAGCCATTATTTTGTGTGAAATGTCCCTTTTTAGCTGCCTGCGAACCCAAAAAATCTAAAAATACAGGGTTCCCCCAACCTTCACTAGCATGGTCGTGCCAAGGTACAGATTCCGAATCGCATGGAGAAGTTGGGCCTGAACGAGCTGAAGAAGAGAGCTTGACACATGATGAGCTTGTGAGTGTTTTGGCTTTTTTGCTGATGGAATAACGATTGATCATTGGTATTTCTTAATTTTGGGGTATACCAAACAGTCCTTAGACCCAGGGCACCATGAGGATTTAGACAGAAGACCATATTCAGGTAAAGCATGGCTCATGGGATCATTCCTCATGTTCAAAGATTTTCAGGATGGAGTTTCCGTGACAAGTGATTTTGAGGCTAAGTGATTCGAAATCCAAAATTAATATTAGATCCCAATGTCGCAGTCCCTGCAACCATGCGCTGAGGTCCTGGTGGTGAAGATGAACCTTCACATCCCCTCGACGACAAAACCAAGGACTGGCATGACAGTCTTGTTGCAGGATTTTGTTTCCAGCCGTTTCAAGCTTGTCTTGTTATCGCCACATATGCAATAACTGACCCCTTTAGAATTCAGTTAACTTTCAGGAAAGAGATTGGTAATCATCATCCATTAACCATGACTGGTTAGAAGTCAACACGCTTCATATGGCACAGTTCGGCACCAGGACAAACCTTTCCCTTTGCGGTCTGTTCCCGAAGCTTTGGAGCAGGCTGCACAGGAATCGTTTGCTGAAATCTTTGGGCAAGGTCTCTCAACGGCAGACTTGATGAAGGCTAGATCATGGTCTGGGGACAGGGAATGATTAAGAATGGATCGATGTGTTACCAAATAAAATTCTAGGCCCCGTTAAAGTAATTCATGACCATCGTACCTGGTGATGCTTGATCGCGATCCTGAACATTTTCAGTCGTTTGTGAGCATCCCGAAAATTTTTCGATATGCCCCCTTGATATCCTATGTTTGCCGGATTTCCATTCTTTGCTTGCCAAAATCAAAAGGGCATTTACAAAATTCAATGCATGACCATTCTGTTTGGCCTTCCCCTTTGTGCAGGCCCAGCAGCAATTCCGGAGCGCTTCGACTGCCTTCCATCCAGCTGAAGGACCGCAGCCTGCGGATGTGCCAGGGAAAGGTCGTGGGCGAGGCCGAGGGAAAGGGAGAGGACGCAGTAAAAAAAGACCTAGAGAAAGCCATGAAGGCACAGAATCTGATGATGATCTTGAAGGTGAAGACAAAGAAATTGAGAAGGAATTATCCGATCAAGAGAAAGAAAGGACACCGTCGAAGAAAGACAAAGGGAGAGGTGACCGTCATAAGACCCCCACAAGGCGTCCAAAGAAAACCCCAAAGAAGAGAAGGACACCCAAGTTGAAGCGGGCACTTGCTGCTGCAAAGGAAGGTGAACCTGTTTTTTGTTTGCATGTTAGACGAGTTTAATGACCGGGTGTAATAATCACGACCGTCGAAATTTTGAGCAATCAAGGTTGGCACAGCCGATGTTTTGGCGCAACACGAGGAGGCAGGAAGCAGGGCGGGGTCTGGGTTGGATCAAGAGCCCGCAACATTGTCACGCAATTAAAACCGTTATCCAAGGATGCTGAGAACTTTTTCTTTTCTCGAAACCCATTGGATGGCCATCTTGTTCCAAGTCCATTGCCCCATCATGCTAGGTAGTGGCCAAGTTCAAAGAGGAATGCCGCCAAATTGAAGATACAAGATTTGCCGTTCCCAAAGAGTTGTCCAAGATCAAGCGTTAAGCTCAGTCATCCGCAGCCTAAAAAAATGGTCCCGATTCACAGCCGAGGTCGTTTACCATACCCTCTCTTTCGCCAAGGGGCCCAAGCATCGGAGTGTTGCTACTTGTCTTGGGCACCAGGATTTGAGAAATTGCTGATCAACCATATTGATGTAATGTTCAAAATTCCTTTGGTCACACGCATTGGCGTCAAGGTTTGTGACACGCAGCTTCTTCGTGGGGCCCGTTGAACAAAAACATGTGGACAAGGTGGTCAAAGCATTTGGTGGTCCAAAGCTGAAGGCAGGTTATCGCCAGTTTTCATCAAAAACTCTTGAGATCGAAGATATATATATATATACATGCGCATGTGGGGAGCCCATGCGTCAGGTGTCTGAAACGTCGCGGAAATCCGTGACGGTTTCTTGGGGGAAGAATGGTGGACTCAAAGAATCGCTTGGATCTCAAAAAATCGGATTCTACATTTTGAAAGCTCAGCACTTCTTCGGGCTATGAATATATGCGAATCTAATTGGAACTGCTGTCCCCCAGCCTTGGCCATGAGTTGTTGTCCATCCCCACGATTGAACCATCGGCAAATCCTCAGGTGGCGCAAAGTCTGCGCAATTGCTGGCTGGGATCCGTTTGATGACAACAATGAGGCCGCAGGCAGGGTCAGGATATATGAGTGGCAGTGGCATTAATCATATTCGATGGTATATTTTTCATTGCATGTATGCATGCTATGGACCATGGTGACCGCTACATCATGACCATGTTAATAAAAAGAACACTGGCCATTCGCGAGGTTAAAACCTGAAGTGGCAAAGTGTGTGGAGCACAGAGGGGCATCGTGCGGTGTGGGAAAATGGTCTATGATCCCAGCCTGAGCTACTTGCAATGCACTCCATCCATGTACACTGTGGTGATGTGGATGTGCAACTAGGGCATTGTCAAAGCAAATGACCGATGCACTAAAAATCATCTTGGTTCGAATAGATAGATTTGGCCCCTTCAAGTTCCCTTGGAAAAATTGGCCCCGCTTGATAGCCGCCATGCCAAATGCTCTGAGCCTTACAGCTCACCAATGTGCTTTGCTGACGGCATGCTGTATTCCCTGGGTGGTGCCACTCGTCTGTAAATTTAATGTATACAATACCCTGAAAATCAAATGCGGGGTTTTAAGAGGCAACTAAATCCACCCCGTATTTTTTTGGAGGCGGTTTTATCTTATTATATCCGTGATTACGATGGCCTACATCAATTGCTGGAGCGATTTCCCCAGCCCTTGTGATTATAAACCCATGCTCCAGCCCCCTTACGCTTCCAGGTATCACGCCATCGACTATGTTGACCAGGTGTCGGCGCTGGAACCATTGGTGAACTCCAGAGCACCATCCTCAGCAACAGAGGTCACCAACCACGCAAGCAAGAACCAACATGAATTTTGCAAGTTCGATCTCATTAGTTTGAAGCTGTGTGGTAGGTGTCCACGATTTCCTTTTAGAAGCAAAGACATTTTGTAGCGGAGCATGCCAACATCCCGCCACTTTTTGGAACCACAGTTTTAAATCTTTTTGGGGCCAAATAAGGCTTAGAACTTTGAAAATTGAGCTTTGGAATGGCCAATCCAATAAGCAGCCAACATTGCCCATAGTCGGTGAAATTTCGATGCATGGTGTCAATCATTGTCAAAAACATGTTTATAGCTGACGGCTTCCTGCAAGTAGATGCGGGCTGGAATCATTAGCTCCCAGGACATTGACTGCCTGGATGTCTTCAGCGGCAGAGGCAGAGCAGTAAGCATGGGCTTTCGCCAAAACCTCAGCTCCACAGGCGTTCTGATGTTTGCGCTCATGTGGGTCTGATTGGCCAGGAAAAATGTTCACCACCAGCGTATACCTATATTGATTTTGCCAGCCATTTTTTGCGGGCTCTTATAATTGATCACATGGTACAAGGCCTGCTGCTAGAAAATGTTTCTGGTGTGCTGATGTTTCGATGGCCTCACCCAAAGCAAAAACTGAAATGGTCCAGGTGTCATCGGCCATGTCAAAAGATATCAAGTGACCCCCCACCACAAGCCAAACCACACATGTTCATGACACAATGTTCAAGTGGGGTGTTCGTCTCCAACAGCCGAATTCAAAAAGGGTTTTGTGCTTTTTCACCCAAGATAATCTCATCTGAGGTGCCTTTGGACGGAAGACGCCCTTACCTCAGGTGGTGGTCGAATGTTCGCTCACATTCCTAGCGAAGTAATACGCTTTTGAGAATTTGATCATGGGTCATAGGTTAATCGTGGAAGTAGCGGAATTCCTAATCTCAGAGCAGGCTGTAACGCAGGCATGGAAAATGAACAGGCCAACAAGAAATTGACCACGCGCGTAAACATACATGGCCATGGCTTGGCGTGTCCCCGTTTTATAGTTTTGTTTGGCCATGCATGGCCTTGTGTAGATTGTTTAGATCACTGACTGAGGCTGGACTTCGACATACTGACAAAGGGCTCTGACAACGACCTGACAACAACGCCTGGCGCTCATCATTGTGGCCAAATTTGTAGCCGCAGCTAGTGTTGGTTGAATTCCCAGCTTCATGTTATATTATTTTTACAGTTTCCTGTGCCCAGGAGTGGCTTTTTGAAGTTACTTCAACAGGCGCTCCGGGTCAGGCCGGACGGCCTGGGAGCATTTGGCATCCCGTGTGGATCCTACATCTTCCTGAACAGCCCAACACATAAACGGTCTGAAGACACACCATTCGGAAGATAGGATCTACCTCATGTGGCCACAGCCAATTTGTCACTACCTGAGTTGTTTGATTTTTTGTGCACAGTTGCAATTTGTGCAGCCCCAGTCCATATATATATATATATTGATTCCCGTTTAAATCTGTGACAAGCCTAGGATTGGATGCCGAACGGCGCTCATAATACTTGTGCTGATCTGCCGTGGCGTATACATATTTGTGGAACAGCCCGGATCAAGCAAGCTTTTCATGGTCCCTTACTACAAGTTCATCGAGTCCATCTGCAAAAAGTTCACCATCCCAATCTTCAAAAAGTTCTTGCCAGATACCTAGCACCTGAATTCAAGTGATTTGGTCACAAGGATACTGATACCATATATCAATTTTGTGCGACACTTTTGGTGCCAAGTTGGATGGGTTCCTATGGGCACTTTTCCATGAAGCCTTCGCGTGGCTGGGGTACAGCGTGGGTACCTCAAATGGTTGACAGCACTTTCCAGCCAAATCACGTGTGGCGTACATGTGTGTGATCTTATCTCTCTTTGCATGTGTATAAACATAAATATATTTACATGAGCCATTTGCAATGTTCCACTGGGATTTTTACTTCAATTTTTTTGGATTACGCATTTATCGATTGTCCCTTACGACATATTTACATATTTTCCCTAGACATCATGCTCAGTTTGGGCTAAGGCCATGGATACCACGTCTTTATGTCAAGATGGACGCGGCCCTGCGAGCAAAGTTGTCCAGCGAAGGGGTGACTGTAAAGAAGGTGGACCCCAAAACAGGGAAAAAAACCGTGTCAGTTTCTCAGTTGAAATGCCAAGCGTGGCTATAGCTGCATACCTGTGATACCAATGCTGTTCAAATATACCTTCAGCATGGCCAATTAAAAACCATAATCGATAGCCTGCTGCATCTATGAGGAGTGGCGGAAAGCGTTTGAAGGAGACGGAGCAATATCCGCCCGGCTTCGGGAGATCACTCGCTATTCGCCATGTTTATGGGAAGGACAGGTGGGGTGGTCAAGCCATAATATATTGGGTTAATCACAGCTCATGAGACCATGGTGCCTATATGTGCCTATATTTTCTCAAAAGCTCATCCCAAAGACAGTTTACAGCAGCAGCTAATGTTTTCGCAAGTTTTCTCATGCTTGCTCATACTTCCACACGGTTATAGCTTTTTTTTGAGGTCTTCGAGGTTCTTCTTGAAGGTCCTCGCACTTATTATAAGACATTGCTCACAGTTGCTTACGCTTGCTATGTTCCGACTGGGAGGATCTGAAAAAATCATTGCTCCGAAGCACTTTGAAGATAGCAGAAAGCAATCTGCCATCAATGGACGAGGCTTTGGTGACCTGGGGTTGGGGATGGGGTATTTTGTGCTTTGTTTAAATATATATCAAAAAGCCAAGGGTATTCAAGAGTGATGTTCTACTGAAAGCTATTTCCTATAGTTGTAATAATGAACATGACCAAAATTGAAAGCCCTGGGCTGTTTCGGGCAAACCCTATGACCCCCCTGGGGTTGTGGATTGGGTGTTTTGGGCTGCTGATGATTTGTTTTTCCGTTTTCAACTATCTGGCAATGCTGTTCTACGGGAAACTGGTCAACATCCCAAATCTGAACCAATCTCTGGCGGTATAAACATATCATTCCCAATTCATATAGATTCAACAGGCCACATGAATCTAAAAAATATTGTCTGTGGTACCACACTCATAGGTTGTGTTGATTTCAAAAAAAATTGCTTAATGCTAATATATAGATACGCCTCCATGCCTGAGACAACTTCCTTTTGCTAGGCCATGGAAGCGCCATTCAATTGGGGCCACGCTGAGCTGGAGGACATCAGATTGTTTTTGAAGGAGCAAGCAAAGCTTGGCGTTTGGCAGCCCAAAACCAATTTTGGGTTGTGACCCTTTTACCCAATGTTTCAATCTAGCACATATGTTTGCCTTCAAACAGTTGTTGTTGCAACTGAAATTCATCAGTGCATAGCACCATGGCATGCACACCTTGGCATTCTGAACGGTCCAGGTTAAAAAAGGATCCACTTGCATGCATTGATTTGATGACTTGTGACCTCACGTGAGCAAGCGTGAGCAACCGTGAGCAATCGTGAGCAACCGTGAGCAAGCGTGAGCAGTGTCTATGTAAGACCTCAAAAAGAACCTCGGAGACCTCAAAAAGAACCTCGGAGACCTCAAAAAGAACCTCGGAGACCCCAAAAAGAACCTCGGAAATTTAACAAAGCGTGAGCAAGCGTGAGCAAGCGTGAGCAATGCATTTTTGATGTCTCAGCCCATCTCAGATCAAAACACTTTGGGCTTTGGGCCCTGGATGTCATGGATCCTGTGCTGAAGCAAGCGCTGGAGAAATCCAAGAGTGCCCGTGAAAAGCTTCTTGCGCGCACTTCTCCCCCTACTGTAGCGCGGGAACCTTGGGTAGACCTATGCTTTCAAGACATTTCAAGACAAGACAACATTTAAAGGACACAAAGGATTGCTTCGCATTAAAGCACTTACTGTCCAGGTCAGATACACAGACTACAGCTTCAATGACTCTCCCAGGCAAGAATTTTTTGTGACAATATGATGTCTCTAGATATTCACCTTAAGGCCCATGTTGTTTTCGTAATCATCCCCATCTATATATATACAAGGTGAAAGTCAAGACCTCGAAGCTAAGCCTGCTGACCTTTCGCATGGAAAGGGAAAGGGGAAGAAAACACCACCCAGTCGAAGCACCAAGAAGGAAAAGAAAGATACCAAGGTCTCCAGAAAGAAGTCGTCCGGATCCAAAAAAAAGCCGTCCGGACCCAAAAAATCCAAAAGATCCACAAAGAAGCCAAAGTCAGGCACCAAAGTCAAGAAGCCAACCAAGGAGAAAAGTGGAAAGAAACAAAAGGGGCCAGCCAGGAGCCTTGCAAAGGAGCTAGCAGCGGTGGCTAGCCCTCAAGCCTCTGTAGCTTTGGCAGACACGCAGTTGGACAAGAGCGATACCCGAGATGATATCAACCCCGATGATGTACTTGCAGTGGTTGAATGGACTAATGGCTTGTGGCAAAGTACCATGAAGAAGCTCATGGCCAATGAAAATCATGAAGACTATGTCATCGTCGATGTCAGCGGTTATTGGTTAACCTTCAAAAATCATATGTGCGACTTGAGTCACGATGTCTTAGTATCGGACTTTCCACTGATAATTATGAGGAACCCCACCGCAGCAAAGGGACTGTCAAAAATCGTCATAAAAAAAGAAAAGGTTGCCGCAGAAGAAGATGGCAAGAAGATTGAAGAAGCTTTCAAAAAGAGGCTGGCAGAAAAGGAGGCTGCAGAAGAGAAGAGGATCGAAGAGGAGAAGTTCAGAGCCGAACAAAAGGCTGCAGAAGAAAAGAGGATTGAAGAAGCTGTTCAAAAAAGGCTGGCGGAACACAGAGCCGCTGAAGAGAAGAGGATCGCAGAGGAGAAGATCAAGGCTGAACAGAAAGCCGCTGAAGAGAAGAGGATCGAAGAGCAGAAGATCATAGCTGAACAGAAAGCCGCTGAAGAGAAGAAGATCGAAGAGCAGAAGATCATGGCTGAACAGAAAGCCGCTGAAGAGAAGAAGATCGAAGAGCAGAAGATCATAGCTGAACAGAAAGCCACTGAAGAGAAGAGGATCGCAGAGCAGAAGATCATAGCTGAACAGAAAGCCGCTGAAGAGAAGAGGATTGAAGAGGAGAAGATCAAGGCTGAACAGAGAGCCGCTGAAGAGAAGAGGATTGAAGAGGAGAAGATCAAGAAAGCCGCTGAAGAGAAGAGGATTGAAGAGGAGAAGATCAAGAAAGCCGCTGAAGAGAAGAGGATTGAAGAGGAGAAGATCAAGGCTGAACAGAAAGCCGCTGAGGAGAAGAGGATCGAAGAGCAGAAGATCATGGCTGAGCAGGAAGCCGCTGAAGAGAAGAAGATCGAAGAGCAGAAGATCATGGCTGAGCAGAAAGCCGCTGAAGAGAAGAGGATCGAAGAGCAGAAGATCATGGCTGAAGAGAAGGCAGCTGATCAGAGGAGGATCGAAGAAACAGAGATGGCCATCACTGAAGAGAAGGCAGATGAAGAGAGGAAAAGTGAAGAGGAGAAGATGGAGCTTGAAAGGAAGGCGGCTGAAGAGAGAAGGATTGAAGAAGCAGTTCAGAAAAAGCTGGCAGAGATGGAACTCAGAAAGGCAGTTGAACAGAACCTTCTCAGGGCAGCTACTCAAGATTTGCCCTCAGCTCCTGCTACCCCAATGAGGAAAGATCCCGCTGGGGAATTGAATGGTGTTTCCGAGCCAGGACCTGGGGAGGAAAAAGCGCGGAAGGAACAACAGGAAGTCTTGGAAAGGAAGAAAAAAAGACATGCTCAGTGGGTGAAATTCATGAGAAGCCTGAACAGCCCCACCCTCATCTTTTGTTTTTTTTTGGCAGGACTTACATATAATGGCAAACCATGTGCTCCTTTTAGGTTCAGCTCGAAAGACACCACCGGAAGTTAAGAAGTTGGGTGAAAAGGCCATTGCAGAAAAAGAGGAAACTGGCATCTAGGACGCAAGAATAGAACACAACAATCACACCAAAACTAAAAGTATACGTCACGTTAGAATTAAATTGCATCAAAAGGATGTATGCATGCATTTAAGCATAGGCAGGATGCCCCCTAGCACGCTATGCACACTCATCATGGATGTTGAGGCGACAACAACCCTCTCAATGACCTCTTCGAGCAATGGCTTGCAGCGGACGAAGACTGGCGCAAGACCCGTGTGTATGCCAGAATGACCAACAACACCGGTCACATTGACAGTGATATGAGAGAATGGATTACTCTTACTGAAATGATGACCAAAATGGGAACAAGCGCAGCTGAAGCTATGGCCGCTATCATGGAAACAACAAAGCCCGAGCACTGTCGTGATCACCCCGATGCTCCCGGTGTCAAGGACCCACACACACACACATGCATATATACGACTATAAAGATAATGTTTCTAAAACTTTTACCCGTTTTCCTTTCAGCTTCGCAGGAATGCAGGCAGTACAAGGTGTTGGTCAAAGATGCTTCGGAAAATCGAAAGGAGGACTGGGTGTCTAAGGTTATGGAATGTGGGGATGACTCCTCCTCATCGAGTTCTGAAGCTGACCAAAAGCCGGGGAAGGTGCGCAGCTATGCATATCGCTACGTTGGGCATTTCTTTTTGGGGAGCGCTAGTCTATGAGCATGGTTATTCTTATCGTTGATTAGTGTCAACCCAGGATCAATAAACCATCCGTTTTGGTGAAAAAAATGGACCCATCTTGGTAGCCCATGATCAATTTTATTAATGCGTGCTGGACACACAAACATGGACGAGCTAAATTTAGACCATGGCATTCTTGTCACATGGCTTACCCACCCATTGCATGGTCTTGTGCTGCCATCAACTTCCCATGCAAGCCCATAGTTCTAGCTCCATCACATTATAATTCATTGGCACAACGCCATGACGACGAGATTCGAACGCATTCAGAATTTCTTGAAAGAGGCGAAGGACCACCGACTGTGTGTTTCATGCTGGGCCCAAGTGCTGATAAACTATGGCCTGCTTGACGAGCTACTTGTCTTCAATCCCGGTTTGGTTCTATCATTTTCAAAATTTTAAAGATTCACCGCCCACCCTCATCGAAATTTTACAAAGATATGCACGGCATATGTTTATCTTGTTGCCATCCCAGGCAATCCAGCGCCCGGCTGCTCATGGTGTCTAAAGATTGCTGGTGTGAAGATGAGAGCATTCGCGCACAAGAGCAAGATCATGCGAGACCACCAACTACTGTGTGTGCTAGCCAGCTGCAGCTGGAAAATTTAAATGCGCAGTGAAAGGCTGTGCGGGATAATTCATGGTCATATATACTGGATGGTGTCACAAACGTTTGTTAAAACGCATTGGCGTGGCTTGATACCAAGAGACATGCAATGACTTGGCCAAAATTTGCCCACAGCTGCTCATCCAGCCAAGTTGCCATGCCCCTGCTGAGAGACCATAACATCATCAGTGCCGGAGTCATCCTGAGAATAGTCCAGTGGGAATTCATTGATCTGTTTTGCTTTAGGCGAAACGAAAATCATTGATGAATTAGCACCGGTCAGTGCGTGTTTCAATCCATCTCATGCATGATTTGTCCAAATTTTAGCGACACATGAAGGCCCAAAAGACAAAGGAGAAAAAGCAGCGACCCAAGAATTTCGAATCCAAAGTCGATCAGGCTTGGTATGGGTCATTGAATTTCAAGTTTTGCTTTGGAAAGCGAAGCCAAAATCGATCGCCATAAATCTGTTATGGTTGAAAAACAGCGTTGACCCGGTCCAAGTTTTGCATCATCAAAATGGACATCCGCAGGTAAAACATGAAGGTCATGATGCGGGTGGTTTAGAAAAATGCAGGCTGTCAAGAAAGCCGACAAGAAGCTGACGGAAGCCGCTGGTGTGGACTTCTCTGGGGTCTTGTTCCTTGCCCCATGGTGGATAAACACGGGGTAAAAATCTAGATGGATTTAACAACCATGGCCGCATGTGGATCAAGAAAGTGGCATCCATGTGCATTCATTTATCAACAGTTTAGAAATTATATTCCAGGTAATCGTCATCAAAAACCACGATCATTTTATAGTATCCCTGGTTTGTGTCACCTGTGGGTTTTGAAACATGGTCTTTTGGGTTTTCAATGATGGTTACCGTTGGCCAAGATTACGTTTCGATTCTGAATCAAATTTCAACTTGGGACCCATGTGGCCCTACTGGGGAAACCCTTTTGGTTTCAACACTGTGGCGCCAAACATGTTCTCAGGAATGGGACCATCAAGGCGGCCATGGAAGAGGAAATGGACAAAATGATTGACATTGTCAAGGATCGAAAGGCCACGTTGGTGTCGATGAACTTGAAGGAGGCTTGGGGTCCTCGGCTCCGGTTTTCACGGAAAATTCCATGGAAGCATCACAGTAATTGCCACCACCTTTATCGCTCTAATCACCATCATCAGCACCATCATCGAGATCATCACCATCATCGAGATCATCATCATCATCAGCATCATCTTTTTCATGATCCTCATGATCATATATCGTATCACCACCATCAAGGCCATACCATGATATCATCTCATTATTTTGAACCCCACTGGTAGGAATAAGACTGATGTGGTAGATGATGATTTGTTATTATTACAAGAACCAGTGTCGTGTAGAAATCGGTACCACGATCGTGGGTCAAGCCGTAATACGTACAGATAGCCTATTCCCCATTACTGGTCATCATCCCCAGGACCCACCTTCCATAGAACAAATCATGATTGATAAGGCACTATGTTGGTTACTGATATAACCACTGATCATGATAGCCAGGCGCCACCTTCATCAATCACGATGGCATGGCGAAATGAAATGCTTCCTGGTCATCACCCATGACTCAGCATCAAAAAAGTTTATCACCAACAATCCAATCCAAACGATGCTAACCACCAGCATTAGTACCGTGTTGGTAGCCATGGCACATGTCATGAAAAGCCCACCAAACAATTTGGATGTGGAATTGGTTGCATGTCAATTTCAACCTTCACCCTATGGCTAGCATTGGCCCAGGCTGAAGATGCTTCCGTGGAAGCAAGTCTTACGTCTTTGAATGAAGCTGTGTCTAGCCTTGGGGATTTGACAAAGTCAACTCCCAAACGGAAGGCCGATCCCAAAGCCAAAGGGGCCAAGGATAAGAAAAAGCCTAAAAAGGGTTGAGATATGGTTCAATTTTTGGGGCATTGCACTGGCTTCTCACAAGAACATGCTTGAGTAAATCATGTAGCTTGCTTGCAAACAAGGTGCTCCCACAATCAGGTTGCAATGGTTCCAGAATGCTCGACTGTGAGCACCAGTGCGCGTAGCTGCTGTGCTGTGCCTGGGGCGGTGCCATGGGAATGCACCGGCTGTTGTGGCACTTTTGAACACGGCATCAAAGGAACGTGATTTCAGGTTTCAAAATCTTAGCATGGCCCAGGGTATGCGAGATCTGAGGGATCATGACCCTGAAGGCTTCGAGAACAAAATCGATGGAGGACTTGTGCAAAATGAGCAATGGGAGCTGGGAAGCCGAACCAGAAATAGATAGTGTAAGGTGGGATATTATACCTTTTTATTCCGTTCATTCCTCTGGATCCCTTTAAGTGTATATATATATCAATGACTAGTGCACTGCTTTTTTTTGTGCGCTACCCAAAAAAGAAGGGTGTTCCATCAAAATCTGAACATGTAGTATTATTACATGATTTGTCACATTGTTTCGGGCCATACCCAAATGCTCGCCATTGGCGGCCCCATTGTATATACCGGGGGTACTGGTGCTGGTCGTTTCATTCCGAATGACCAACCTAATTTTAACATCGCATTCTAGCACCATGTGTCTTTGCCGATTCATTGGCCCCATGTTTTCCACAATGAACGTACAGACCTTCAGCCATGACCATGACCAGCATCTGATTCCGTAAAAAATAAGATTGCGAATCTACCCCTTCCACACCAGCCAGTTCCAGTAGCCTCTGGTTTCCCGTGGCCATTCGTGCTTTGCCAGGTGATGATGGTCACCGAGATTCACCTAGCCGAAAGGCTCTCTTTATCAACATGGTGTCTGAAATTGGAGATGGCGTGGGGTTCCCCAGCTAAAAGTCAGTGATGGGACAAGTCACAACATATGTTGAGCCTAAATTGTGGCAATGCTCCAAAACCCGTGGTCAATGCTGGATATATACGGTTTTCCCCCTGTATGCCGTTTATTTTGGATGGTACTTGGGTGGCAAGGTTTTGGAACCATAGCCCTGTCCTTTCAACCTTGCTTTGTTTCCCCTTGAGGCATCGAGCCTCACGAAAGAAATGCGAACTGCAGCAGCTGCTTGTAAGGAGTGCCCATTGCATGGTGAGGGCGGCAAGTGTCCGACTAGGCTGATCATGTGTCCTTAAGATTCCCTGTTTAACCTTGAAATTATCGATCATCTAGAAAAACATCGGGCTTCAAGTAAGATGGACCCCACAAATTTAAGCAGCTAAAACGCAACACCATAAAATCAAGATTCTTTGCCTTTTAAAAGTCATCTCATCCAAGCCGGTTCATGTGCCTAGAAAAAAGCCCCAGATCCCGATATATATATATATATATACGGGCACACCCTATGATAAGCTATTAGTCGCGAACGTAAAATATAACCGCGCTGTATACGCCTTTGCTTGCCGTTATCAGCACGCGCAGGAGTCTGGGAATTCTTTGTCTGCTGCAACTGTCAAGCTGGGCAACTACTCCAAATGGAATCGAACCCGTGACTTCATCAGAAATGTCCCACAGCCACTGGACAGATTGATCGGGTTGGGAGTGTGGTTGGGTAACCTTAGCTTATACTCTTGTCTAGTTGGTGAACTTTTTTCTTTATAATTTGGGACCTTCGATTTGCAGCACAGTCCCTGACAGGACATGTCTTGGATTGAGTGCCCGTTGCAATCTGGGAGAGAATCCACCAAGGAGTACAAACACGTACAAGTGCCTATGTTTGATCCGGGTGCAATACTGCGATATTTGTTTGATGAAATAGATTTGGAGATTCCAACTGACAAGATTCAAGAGTATTGGGTGCAAGCAGCTAATGCAGGCTGTCCATGGGCCCAACGCGAGTTGAATGAATCTGGCCTTTCAGACTTTCGCATACCAGTGAAGCTTTTTGGGGACGATTGTGTCTATGATGAGCGGTTGACCAAAGCCTATGGTATCTACATGTCTTTGCCTTTGTGGAGGCCACATTCAGCCAGAAATTCTCGTTTTCTGATTTGGGCGCAAAAATCAACGCAATTTGCAGGATTTGAAGGGTTGCTGCCCTTACTGGGCCGCATGGCGTGGTCCCTCAACCAAGTCTACGATCACAAATTGGAAAAAAGTGGTCATCGCTTTTGCGTTACAGAAATTGGTGGTGACTGGTCTTGGAATCGTTTTTTTTGGCAAATGGACCGTCATTGGAATGGGATTCGGCCTTGCCCTTTTTGCAACGTCGAAAAGTTTGGACACCAGTCCTATGCAAAGCTCGACGACATTTCCTGGATTCCAAACATCCGTTTTGTGAATGACATTGTCGGCAGTGGCTTAACCAAACGTGTGAACCCGCTCATCCTGCTTCGGAATTTTGATGTGAGTTTGATCCAACCTTGCCAACTTCACAACTTGAACCTGGGATTGCTCTGGACGTCAAATGGTGCTGCAGTAGCAACTTTTGGGGAGATGGGCTTCTGGGGCGACCCGAATTTGAGCTTGGCTCTCATTGTAGAGAATGCTTGGGATGACTTTCGTCTTTTCTTGAAGGAAGAGAGGCGACACTGTTCACAATGCAAGTTCACAATCAAGATGATTTTCAAGCAGAACCACGGGGCTTACTTTAGTGCAAAGGGCCACAACTCAAGAGTTTTGGCTGATTGGTTGGCGGATTGCGCCGAGCGCGCCTGGGGTCGGAATTTTGATGGACCCAGAATTTTTGGGAAATGGTTGCAGGGACACCCACAAAGACTTCAAGCAGCGCTTCATGATCAGCAGTTGCCCCATTTGTGCTTGGCTTTGACGCCTGGCTTACCTTGGGCCATTTTGGTTAGCACCAGTTCCAAAGCTAGCTGAAATCATTTTTGTGAAACTCACGCGTGCCGTTTTTTCTTCATGATCAACCATTTGACTGTCAGGATTTCTATCTCGCGCTATATGGCTTTGAGTGATCGCTGCCCTCGCTTCCTGTGCCTAGGCAGCATATTATGGGATCTGAGGCACCTAGTATCAACCCAAAACTAGTGCTGGTATATCGGTGGGTTCCCTGGTACACAAATGCCGGTATATATAGGAACATTGTGATATTGGTGTGACTGAACGCATCCCTGGGTGCAACCAATCTTTGTCACTGCCATGATGCTAACTCGTTCACAGCTTGAGGACTGAGCGACAAGCAGCTGAACTTTGCGACCTGGGTCATGGCTACCTGCATTCTCACAGAATACTCAACCACATCTCAATGAGGAGAGATTTGAAGGGTGAATGTCAGCCCTACATTACTCAAATTCTGGGTTTCGAAACCCATTATGTTTGAAGATGCCGTTCATTCACACAATATATAGCGTCTACATGACAATGATTTAAAAAAGGGATACCAAGTGCCAAGTGAACCACAATTATCTTGGATCAAAGATAATTGTCAGGGGATCAATATTCTTGAGCCAGACCATATACCACACACATATATATATATATTCAAGGGTTGGACTATCTTGGGTTATCCAGCTACCTTTTCGTCCAGGGTCTTATAGCTGATGCAGGTTCCATCATATTTTCTTACCCTAAAAGTCCAAAGACCTTAAAAGCAAGGTCCCAGCCGAGAAGACTGTGGGTAATCAATCTTGACTCTCTGTTTGATTATGAATGTTCTTCTGGCCTGTTCAAAGACAGCTGGCAGGATGCGTCGCAGAAGGTGGCTGATCAAGCCTAAATTTCATGTTTCTTGGCTTTATATGTGAACCTATGATATAGGTCAGTGCAAATGTCTGTACGCTTGTGTCAATTTCTAGTTGTGGGGTCAGCCGGTCAGCCTCAATTCTGTTCAGGCTTGGCAAGAACAGCTCAAAAGATCCAAGGTGTGGAGAGACTTGGGCCTAACCAAGGTGTGTTTTTGACTTATTTTACCATTAGTCCCCAGGCAGCCTTACCCGGGAAGTTCCGATCAATGGCCATTTCAGGAACCTAAACTGGAGGTTCCAAATATAGGGCTTATGTAAGGCCAATGTATATGAGGGAGTATCCCCACAAAATATGGCCTTATATACGGTATACCGTACCGGACAGTACCTCCATTTTAGGATCCCAAAATTCCCATTGATCCGACCTAGGATTCAATGCCCGCTACACTGCCGGCTGGATAGACGAAGACGCTATGGGTCTTCTAAAACGTTTTGCTCGCAAAGCGAGCTCCAAAGGTTTCAGTGCGGGAGTGTTGAGACTGGCTGGTTATCGGCTTATGGCCCTCAAATATAGGGTCAAAGGGCTGAACAACCAAGCCCGAAAGCGCAAACAGTGAGGGTGAAAGAAAATATCAGCTGGACATGGAAAGGGGCCAACGTTTTTTTTTGAACTTTGATCACCACTTATAGGGTTACTCGGCATTACTCGGCATTACTCGGCTATAGATTCCTCGGAATTCTCGGCGAAGTACCTTTTCAGGTCCTCTCGGCGGGGACCTTGCTTTTTGAGGTCTTTGGACTTTTAGGGTTATATATATATATTATATTTATAGATTTATATATACACACACTTGCACAGGCTCATGCTCGTACAGATAGACACAGGCACGCAAGTGTTTCGTGAACAACTACGTCAGACACCGCTATGCACCAGAATGAGACGGAGTAAAGGATGTAAAGGATGTAAAGGATGTAAAGGATGTAAAGGATGTAAAGGATGTAAAGGATGTAAAGGATGTAAAGGATGTAAAGGATGTAAAGGATGTAAAGGATGTAAAGGCGCAGATGAGTTTGTCCATTGCGCAAGACGGATACAGACACCTGAGCAGCTGTGACATCTCAGGAATCAGTATGTGCACCATAAGCAGATCAACACGTCAATGAGTGTGAAGATTTCGGTCCCCGGCCTAGAGGATGCTATGCCTGGCACTCAATTGCTTGTGCCTTGGCTTGTCAGGAGGATCATAGAAGTGAAGAGGCTGCATAATGTAAACTCGTGTAATCAATATGATTCAATATGCAAGTAAGTCTCATCAATTATTATCAACTATCACCAGTATTCAGCAGTTTCGTATCATCAATTATCATTAGTTATCAATCATCAATTATCATCATACCTCATAGATTCTCAGATATTCTCAGTATCTCATTGTTCCCACATGTTGCGTGCTGCTCTTCACCTCTTCGCTGCTAGGTTTGTGGCCCCGATGACGACCTTGAAGAGCTCAAAGAGGAAGTGGGTAGAGGTATCGATGCTTGACATAACCTGCACAAATATTGATCATATTGGCATCAAAGACAAGAAGCATACAATACGCGATCACGATGATCACAACACTGCTGCGATGTCACAATATGCATCAATATGTTACAATTACAACACCATTTGAAAGCGAGTCTGACTTCTTTGACCCTCATGAGACCCTCAGTTAAATGGCACCAATCTGAGGAATGCATCCTGAATGGCTTTGAGAAAGAAGCAGCTGGCGTTTACGTCAAGGCCAGCACTCTGGGCTCTTTGGAGGCTTTGCTTGAATTTCTGCAGCAAGAGAAGATTAAGATCCCCGTTTTCGATGTGGGAATCGGTGAAGTTCGCAAAAAGGACGTCACGAAGGCTTGCATCATGAAGGAGAAGCATCCAGAATATGCCATGATCTTGGCATTTGATGTCAAGGTGAATCAGGAAGCCCAGAAGGAGGCAGATACTAATGGTGTGACCATTTTCAGCTCGGACATTATCTTCCATTTGCGGGACAAGATCACAACGCACATGGAGAAGTTCCGAGAAGCACAGAAGGCTGAGTCACGCAAAGCCGTTGTCTTCCCTGCTGAGCTGCAGATTGACAAGCAGAACATTTTCCGGAAGCAGGATCCAATCCTTCTGAGATGTGAGGTGCTTCGTGGTCAGATCCGGGTCGGAACACCGATATGCGCCCCCGACAAAGACAATCTGCTGATAGGTTATGTGGCTAGCATCCAGAACAACAACGGGAAATTAGTTACAGTGGCTCGCCAAGGAGACATTGTATGTGTAAAGATCGAACAGAACGAAGCTCAAAAACACATCATGTACGGACGGCACTTTGATCACACCAACAAGTTGTGTTCCAAGATCACCAGGCAGAGCATTGACGCTTTGAAGCAACATTTCAGGGATGAGATGAGAGAGGATGACTGGCAGCTGGTGGTGAAATTGAAGAACGTCTTCAAGATCAAGTCTAAATGAGTGTGGGAGAGTGTAGGAGCGAGGACTAGGTCTCATTCTGTCTCGTTGATGCTTTGTTTATCTTTGTTTGGCAGCTGGTAGTCGCACCCAACTGTGGCTACTGACACTTGATAGGTCCCATGCATCCCTCTTAACTTTGACAAAGTGCATGTTTACTGGTTTACTTATGTTGATTTGTGCATGTAATAGGATGTAATAAGGATTATTTGGGTTAGACAGCTAAACAGGCTAAACACATTTCAAGATGATGACAGATGTCGAAAGAGCCACTGTTGCGATGTTTTTCGGCACCGGGTTGTAAGACTTGCACGGCCTCGTGCGGCTTGTACAGATAGCATAGCTGAAGCACGCAGAAGCCGTGAAGCTGCCGGTGAAAGGAGTCGACACTTGGGACCGGATCCCAAGTGAGACAACATGTTCATATGGGTTTGTCTGAAAATAGGGTATATTCCCAATTATAGCCATTTAATAGGGATAATGATCATATATGATCATTAACCATTGGGTTTAGGGGTACACTATTTTCAGACACACCCATGTTTTAGTTCCCAACCGCCATAACCACCTTTATTTGCACAAATGTACAGGAGTCTCTGGGTGGGAGTACTTACCTTCTGCTGCCCCAGACTTGCAAAACGAGGTGGGGAAGCCTCGCAAAAACGAGGTCAACCGACGTTGAAGAACTATATTAAAAAGAGTGCGACATTGAAAGAGGATCTTAATACATGTCAATGCGTCGAAGCACACAGCAATGTAAAAACAAGGCAGGGGTGCCTTGTCTTTGGCAGTGCGCACACGCACAAACAGGAGCTCCGCTAGTCAAACTGAACCTATCCTTAATCCTGGGACCTCTGCAGTGCTCCAATGACTTTTTCCCTCCTCATCTTGGCATATTTCAAGTCGCATCAGCCCCAAACTCCTAAATAATCATAAATATTCGTAAATAATCTAAATATTAATAAAATATCATGCAAATAGGAACAACTCGAAGTGGTCACTGTAAATTTAGGTGCAATAGTTTTGGCTTATATCTTTGCGGACCATCGGAAGGATGAAGTCAGAAGAGTTTGCGCGGCTGCGAGTTGAACAGGCTGAAGCTGCTTTATTTTGGTAAAGTCAGTCTGTGGCACGATAAGATGATCAATGTCTTTCAGGTCAGCAATAGCCACTAGAAGGACAACCCTGAACAATGCCCTTACTTTTGCACTCGTCAGGTTTCTTACCACCTCCCCCAGAAATTGACCAGACCCAGAATCGATAATCTGATGCACCTGGTGCTCTTGGAACTGTTCTTCATTTCTCCAAAGCGAAAAAGAACTGCAAAAATGACAAACCCTCAAGATCCCTCAAAGAAGGCCCGATGCTGCGAGCAGTACAGGTAAGTTGAATGAGTCGCCATCCGGATGTTAAGGAATCACTTCACAAGGGCATTCCGCCTGGACATCTGCCCTTTTTTGGATCAACCTGCTGGTGTAGAACCCATGGCCAGAATGCCCCGCAGAGATTTGCCCGCCATGAGTCATTAGCGACAAATTGGCGACAACCGATCGGCCACACATGTGACTGGTGGGCCCCTGCAACAGCTACGAGCTACCAGGGCAGAGCAGACTTCTAGCGGGGTCAGAAAATGCCAATAATATCAATTGACACATTCAACACCTGGAAGGATTGAAATTACTTAATGTCTTAATGTAGAAAGTGAAGAAGCTCAAACTTTTGCCAATCGATATTACACTCTGTGCTTTGCATTGCTTTGCTACATATAAGTTTAGGATGTTTCCAGGTAGGCCTCACAGCTCTCACAGCGCACAACACACTAGTCCAACGCGGATGGAGCCAATAGTCGACCACTGGCTAGATGGTTTTGGCTTCAACCAGGACTCTGGTAGCATGTGATATATGTGATATGGCACTCTCACAGCGACAGCAGTTTCCTTGTTTCTTGGATTTTCTTGGATTCTTGTGGTATTGGTGACGCCTCCAGGTTGAGGGTGCCAAACTTTTCATCCATAGGGCCATAGGGCTGCAAACCAAGCTTCGCCACGTTGCAACAAACCTGCAGGAGGATAACATGTGCTTTCCCAGGACGCCCAAAGAAAGGGTCCGAAGCTGGGAAGTAACAGCTTATGGAAGTGTTTGGACAGTAGGTGTCTTCGAATGCCCAAAAAGGCTTGTACTTGTAGCAGGCTAGAAGTGAACATGTTGTCCGAGTTTGAACAGCGAAACCAACAGAATCAGAGCTTCAAGTTGTGTAACACTGAACAATAGATTACTATACAATACAATAATTTAATACAGAATATAGTTTCCTGGTCCAGGTCCAGAAAGTTGCTGAAGTGTATGTGCACTTGGAGGACGACGTCAGGCTCTCAAGTGCCAGTTGCAAAGAGAGTGGAAACAACTGCCGCAAGGGTCAGGGACAAGGCAACATTGAGATGTCGATGAACATTGATGAGCATTCATCATTTCGGAGTCAATAGTGGTTGACTAGCAGTGAAAAACCTGCAACCAAGGCTCGGGTTCTTGTTTGCCGGCGACGAGTTTTTGCCAATCGCGTAGTCAGACTATGGGTGCAGGACATGCAGCGCAAACGCTATGTTTTCAATTGGTTTCATGATCGCATGATGTTTGTAAATTGGACATCTTGAATTTTGTTGCCCAAAGGAACTTTGTTGTCCAGAGCCACTACCGATTGCTAGTACAAGGAGGGTATGCTAAGCCCCGCTAAGCCGTGTTTTGGTCAGATTTCACTTCGAACTTGATAGGACGAACCAGAACGCCTTGGGATCCAAATCTGTGCTCGTGATGAGGCGTTTGCGTTTCGAAGAAAGCCTGGTCTTGGGGTGAAGATGTTCATTGCGTCGAATCTTTATCTTAAAAGGGTTCATCAGAAGCCAACAGGGCTTAAATGGTGAGATACCAGCAGAGTGTACGACAATTTATCCGCTTGGTGTTTGCAATGCAGCTCGCCAGCGGCAAGCTGCAGGCTTTTGGCGGATCTGGTCAGCTATTCATTTCTGATGAGAATTTGACATCACCTCAGTTCTTTACATGTGAGGCGAATGCTGCAAGGGTATATTAACGGTATATTGCAGTCTCGGAAGATCCAGTGGGTTTTGCACTTTCACAGCTTTGTGTGTGGGACTTGTGTCAGACATTTGTGTTCATGCCTTCACCAATTTGATCTAAGGCGGCACGCATATCGTCACTTTGCTCGGGGACGCCTAGGTGCATTTCACAGTGCTTCACGTTTACGTTTTTGTTCCACCACAATATGGAGCAGTGACCGCATCAAACATTCTTTCACCACCTAGGTGGCTTTGGCGCTGATATGGCCGGACAAGGTTGCTCAGTGCAGGCAAAACTGCATCCAAATATTAGGGATTGTAAGGGACATGTGAAAGAGGTAGACCTTGACTTTTGATCATTTTGACGATCTGATTCAAGTCCGAGCCCATGGGATTTCAGAATATGTCAAAGACTCCTACTCGTACAAATCACTTGCAACTCGTCTGTCAAAGGCCTATCCACCTGTTTGCATGACTCCGCTCATGGAGGCAGGAGCATTTCAACTCCAGAAATGTCGTGCCCTCCATGAACCATCAGCTATCCTGAATAGCGTTGATTGATCCTTCCGTGATATGAAGGCAAAGATGCATAAAGGTGCCATATTTGAACATATTTGAACATATTTGAACACATTTTTTCAGTGGCAGGTAGCCCTGACTGAGGAATTGGTTTGGGAGCCCAGATTCTGGCAGAGGGGATGGAGTCTGATGGTTTGAACATCACACCGTCGAATTCAATCGGGGGGCTGTGGAATGCCAACGCGCCATGGTGATGATGGGAAGCAAGTGAATTGTGGGTAATTTTCGAGGACACGAGGACTGTAAAGGTACAACATGGTACAACTATTTTTTCAAGACAATGGAAAGTCTTGCTATCTTGGTGAAACTAGCAAGTCGCTGGCACACAGTCGTGGCTGCCCAGGTTGCAAGCCTTCTGGATGCCGTTTGTTTCGAGGCGGAAGTAGAATTGGAAAGTTGGTGTTGGTTGCAGATGCAAGCAGGGTTCATCATCAAGGTTACTGCATTGTTGTTTTATTATGTTGCTTTGACATGTTTTGACGTGTTCTTTCGTTGCTTGTTAAGCGTCCAAGAAGTCACGGATCATTTGAATCACAGAGTGTTTTTGTACTCAATGAGTGTTGGATGTTTTGTGAAAGACCTCCCTTTCAACCTGCTCGCAGGTGAATAGCTTTGGAGATGAATGGTCTGCCTGACATGCTTAACTTTTTTTTTTATTCTTTTGTGGGATCTTCTGTTCTCAATGTCGGACATGACCGCGATGTCACCAAATAACTCTAGGAATCCCAAAAGTTGTGGTGGCAGCAGAAACGGACAGAGGCCACGCTGTACATTTCCTCGCAAATGGGCCTGGAAGGTTTATCTATCTTCCCGGCTTTGGCAAAGCGAGAGCAGAGGCAGAACCTGCAAAACACTTGTCATGCAGACATGTAGCCCAATTGAAAATCGAACAAACATATATAATCATATATATATATTTAATATGGGGTTTAAAGTTTTACTTGTAAGTTTTAAATAGGCCAAAGCATGATGTGAATCTGACATCTCTCGCACACCCAGCATATTATAAAGGTGCCTTGTGATCATACTTGAGAAGTGCGTGTAGTGGCGCGTGGATCAGACTCTTGACATCGGTTGACTAAAAATCTGTTATACACAATCATTTTTCCTTCCATGTGGGTTTGTGAAGCAATAGGGGATTGACCCCCAAGTTGTGGCAATAAACGGGAAAATAGTGAAATCATTTCCTGTATATTCATTTATCATTTAAAGGATCACATATTTATCATATTGTCAATTTTTTTTGGTACCAATTTTTGGAACAAACCCATGACCGCGTTTGTGCCAGGTTCCACAGGGCCCAGCGATGCGCGTGGCCTCGCAAAGCTCAGGAGGGAGCCATGATCATCGACTGATCGGCTGGTTCGCACAGTTAATGTGGTCAACCCAAGGCCATAAAACCATCATAATGACCATCATAACATATCACCAACTAACTATTTGGAGTTCACTGAGTTCACTAACTACTCATTTTAAGCCATACCCATTATTAGATATTATTAGGTTATCTATATTATATATTCATAGTATTTATATTATATATATATAATTATATATAATCCAATGGTAAGCCCTAGTTGGGGATGGTATTGTACTTACTTGGGTTCACCATATCATGTACACCATTTGTTGTGTAGGATGACAACTGGGAAAAACATTGTCATGTAATCTTCTGGAAAACTGTCACACGCCTAACTTAAGTATACTTTCGCCAGCTCCACCAACAGACACTCGCATGGCAAATTCGCAAACTATATCCTACTGGAAGGCCCCTTGACATTCCTCCCGAATCTTGGAGCATGCCGAATGTTAACATCCCCTACACCAGTAGCCAGCAATCGCCCCCCCTTTTGGTGGCCGAACCGGCTGAACTGGTGTGCAATGCTCACTCACGAGCTTTGGCTGCACTCTTGCAGCGAAGTAGTGCTCAAGCGATATCGTGTCCATCAATGTTCAGCCCAACGTTACCTCTGGGTCTCCGCTGAGACTGCAAATATCTGGTTCAGATTGGATGGATGTTATGAGGGGACGGACGGATAGCAGTCACGGGACGTCAAGGGTTGCCATGTCGCTGCCGCGAGGCATCCCCAGGCGTCGGCCCCAATCTGCCGAAGCTCGGGGTAATCGAGGCCAGATCTCTGACATGGTGAGTCCTCCAGTCGAGCATCACAAATGATCCCAAGTCAATGAATATACAGGTGGAAAATGCTGGAAATCCTGCAAAGTCACAGTAGCAATTTGGAGTGGTACGTAGTGGATCGTAATGGTATGAAAAATACGTGAATGTTTTAGACATCGTCATATTCTTTATATCCTTTATCATTACTGCACCAAAACGGCTTGATTGACACTTGGGCTTGATTGACACTTGGGCTTCGCAAATTAGAGTTGTGTTTTATTTTGATTTATTTTGTGATTTAATTAATGTGATTTATTAATATTTATATATTAGAGGTCTTCCATTGCATTGCTGCTTCTGTGATTCTCGCTGACCTGGAGCTTTGTCACAACAGTAGCCTTGTGGCCTCATGTTATCCACAGATGGTCGATTTCCCAAATGGTCCAGGTATTCTTCAACTGGCAATGGCTGGTCATTCATCATTCATCAGCTTTCAAATCTTTCAATCACTTACCTATTGACCTATTGAAGCGGTTCTACAGCAGTTGCAGTGGAGTATAAACCTCCTGGAAGTTCGATGTAGATGTTACAATGTTTCACATCATTTTGATTACCCTCTGGTGAACTAACATAGCAATGGAAAATCACCATTTTTAATGGGAAAATCCACTATAAATGGCCATGTTCAATTGCTATGTTAGTTCACCAGAGGGTATTATGTATCATGCATTGCTTCACTGTGATGAACCAGGCCAATGGGCACAAGCTCCGTTGGGAAGTCGGCTGAGGCTTAGCTCTCAGTTCCGATGCTGGCGGGTCCAGATGGCTCAACGACCACTCTAAGTCAGCTATTCATGGGACAATTCGGACAGTTGGATGATAGGGATTCATGATTCATACTGATGAAATAGTCTGACCAATTGCCTTTTGGGCTTGGATGATGAAACTAAGCGCCAGGCTTTCATAGGAAGAAATTGAAACATGCGATGGATGAATCAGGTCTTCAACCGGCTCCGCCTATCAATGTGCAGGGCCAATGACAGGCAGAGTTTCAAGCCGCCTTACTGCCAGGATGCAGTCTGCAAGTACAAGCTTGCGAGAAGTCTTTATATATAAGACCTTCCTTTCTTTCTTGATACATCATGAATATTCTTGAATACAGTAATCTTGATACAGTATGTCGAAATGGGCCAACTTTAAGTTACAACGTTGCAGACGTTGCAAACAAAAATCGAGCAGACCTTTAGAAAGCAGTGGCGGATAGGATTTGTGAATTGTGAATGGCTGAATCTGCTGACTCAAATTTTGGAAGGCCAGTTTGGTGATCCATCACGGCCACTGGGGAATCGGCTCAGGTGGGGGCACGGGCACTGCCGTGCAGTGTATTGGAGGCAGTCGGCCCGGCGCCAGGTCAATGACGGGCAGCCAGGAGAATGACGGGCACACACTTCCTGGGGAGCCCCTCACAGGTGCCGCCCGTCGATTTGCGAATTTCCGAAGCAGACACGTGCAGTGGGGAAAATGATACAAATATCTAATTAAATCTATAATTAATATCAACAAATTTTAGCAAATTTAGAAAAGATCAAAAGATGCTGCCAGTTGCTGCAACTGCAACCAGATGCCTCCTGACCACATTTGAGACCTTAGCATTTGCCTCAAGCAGTAGAGCAGTAGATTTGCAGTCTATCATGCTCCAAGTTGATCAAGATACTCCACCCCTTGTGGGTCCGTCTGGCGAAAAGCGAGCCAGAAAGATCAATGTGGCGGTCTGCATGTACCTCTTCTTCGCACGTGCTGTGCAGTATGCTATCGCATCACGAGATTTTCTGGACACGTACATCATGGACATATCCAGCTCCAATGAAAAAGTTGGGCAAATTGAGTCCTTGTGCGGCATTGCAGCCCTCATTATCCTCCTGCCCTGTGGATACTTGGCAGATCGTTGCAAGCGCTTGAGACTACTTCAGTATTTAGCAGTGGCAAAGGCATTTCCGACTCTGATGGCGTTCATTGCTGTGCGGCAGAAGAACTTACTGCTCTTGCAGGTCAGCATGGTTCTTCTTGCAGTGGTTCCGTGCAGCACTGGAACACATTTAGACTTTGTTCAATAGCTTTCTACTGGCAGGGCAAAGATGATGTTTTTGGAACACAGACGCATAGCGGCTCTCATTTCCCGTTGATAGATATTGAATGAATTTGAATGATATTGATAGCTTAGTGCCTTATTGCTTACATTTGCTTACTATATCATACTATTGATGGGTTCTGTGATACTGGGATGATAGGACCGACCTGAGGTGAATGGACCCTTTGAGCAGGTATTACAAGTCTTCCTGGTTGACAATACCCTTCCGGAGCAACGGACCCTTTTCCTGAGCCGCAAAGAAATGCTGTCGTGGCTGGGCACTGCTGTTGGGCCGTTACTTGCGCTGCTTTTGGTAAATCTACATTCAGATACTAGCTGGTCAGTTCCACTGCTGCAAAACGTCGTATGTGCTGGCTTAGTTGGATACCTGTTTGTTGAGCCTGCTGTTCTGTTGCTGCGGAATGCACACCCAGCAACTAGAGATGATGCGGCAGGTGAAGTTGCTTCGTTGCCAGATTGGACACAAGAGGTGAAGTGTGGGATCAGAAAACAATGGCTCGTCCCTGTCTGGACGGAAATTATGTGGGGAGGTACGCAGATTGCCTCATCAATGAGCTTGAAATACATTCCACTCTTCTTCCGTCAGGACTTTAGCATGAGCCCATCATGGCTTATGATCGTACGTGTACTTGAGAACCTCGGATTGGCAGCTATGAATTTTGCCACACCATTCATTTCTGCCAAAACGGGACGTGCATGGGCTGCGACCTTATTTATTTTTGCTGGAGCAATTCTGATGCTGGGCGTCGCCAGCTTGCATCAGACTTGGCTAGCTGCCACTCTATTCATTCTCCGAACTACCTTTGCGAGAGCCAATGTGCCTTGTGTTCAATCTATTATTTTCGAATCTGTGCTTCCAAAACATCGCGGCAGATGGACCGCTTCTTGTTAGCAAGACTGGCAAAGATTACAGCTTTTAAGAAGCTGTATACTGTATCGTTTTCATTATACTACGAACGATCGCTGATAGGGGACAACCCTTTGCAAATACTCCCAGTTCCATTCACATCCCCCATGTTTATTCCATCTTCCAACTGTGGATAGAAATAGATAGATAAAGATAGAACAATCCAAGAACCTGACAATCAACGGGGGACAAGCCAATTTGATTCAAATGAGCGTATGGCAAACTTAAGTAATGTTTATTTGTCAGGCCCACTACAGCGGTGATGTTGACAAAACACCTCCTGTATCCATGATCCAAGGCCATCACCTCCTTCAAGTCAGCAACGAATGGGGCAGGTGCTTGGGTCGGAGGCTATTTGGCAGATCGAACTGGAGACTATCGAGCAGGCTTTGTCCTGACGGCCAGTATGCAGATGCTTTGTGCTATTTCCTACGTGCCCATCGCTTTTATGGTGCCGTAGGCTCCGTATGACTCCGTAGACATGCTTCACCGTGTGTGAAGATAATGGCCAAAAAGTCACTGCGGTTGCGCTTTGAATACCAGAGGATTCTTATGCTGAAGTTTGTTTGCTTCGCACATCTGGATGCATTTGTCTTAAATTTAGAACTGTCCTGCAAGTCCAAGTATGTCACCAGTTCACCGACTGTCGGCCCACTGGTATGTTCTCATCCCTTGTGCCAGTTTATGACGACAAGCCCTCAGAGCCGTTGCACACCAGCCCTGAAAGTGCTATGTCCTCAGAACGTGATGTTCTCCTCATCACATTGCTCTGGCTGATGCTGGATGGTCCGATGATATCCGATGATGGTTGGATGGTGGTTGGATGATGCTGTCCATCAGCTGGAGCTAAGGTCCCCGAATGGCGCGCAGAGTTGTGGACGCGCCCTTAGCAGTGTTCAACACTTGCAGTAGAGCAACATGAGTTTGGACACATTTACAAAGACAGCGATCCGATGGCTGGCTTATCATTATTATCATGATGACTTGTCCCAGTATAATAGTAAGATATAGCAATAGTCAAGTGTGGTACAGCGGTATTTCATGGTATTTCTTCATTTTTGCACATTTTTCGGCAACCCCACTATACACATTCTATACACGATATCTCCATGCCATTTGTTCGAAATCCGAGGCAGAGTCCACCGTCAAGGCCTTCCTCTGCCAGACCTTCGTCCGCTGGAAGGCCTTCCTCTGCAGGCAGGAGGCCGCCGGATTCTCAGCTGGATATGGGTCAAGAATGGTCAAAACAACTAAAAACCCTAGGATTTGTTCAGAGATTTCCATATTATAGACTTATAGAATCTTATAGAATATCCATATATATCATTATATATCCATATATATTTATATATTATATAATTATATATGTATATTTGATATGTATTTAAAAAATCCGTTTACCAGCTATTTCATGTGAACAGAAGGGTGCCGTCCGGTGACCCAGGTGGATACCACCCGGTGTCCCGAAGGCCTGGGCTGTTGAGCTACACACAACATGCTAATGTCACAAGATATGAGGGAATAATATCTGATTAAACCAAAAACCACATGGGATATAATCACTTATAATGGGGATAATATTGGATGTATAGGTATATATATATAATATAGATGATATACTTAACCACAATACATGCCAGGTGATGCAATGTATGTCACTTGTTCCTTCTCAATCGAAAGCAGTGTGGTAAGAAAGCAGTCTTCTGCGCCCGGCCCCACAGCTTGAGCAGACTCATGCTGAGTCTACAGGTATCCAAGGCAGAACTTCAAGCCAATTCCATTCACGACTCCTTAGTGATTTTCCAGAACATCTTTCAGCACATTCCAATTGTTGCATTAGAAACACACACACACAGACTATGACAGACAAGAAAATCAGACAAAGTGAGTGTGCATAGCTCTCATCATATACATTATGACAGTAATTTATTCAATTTTCTGCATATGTCATAGTCTCTTTTTTGCAGTGTATACTACAGTGGCTGAAGTCCATCTTGGTCAGCATTTTGGCATGGAGCCGATCATAAACCAACCGGAGCCCACGCATCAACGCACTCCCATTCAGCAGTAGCTGAACTTTTGACGTTTTAATCAGTGATGAGTCCCTGTCGCCCATGTCGCGGGGAGCAAAGGCCTGCCAGGGAAATGCCAAGGGATCAGGGGTCTTTTGCGGTGTGTTGCTCAAAGCCAACAAAAGAGGGAGGCAACAGTGTATATGTGACATGTGATCACATCGAACTTAATTTGAGATCCTTTAAAATTTTAAATGGCCTTTGCCTTTCCTGCTTCATGCTGCTTCAAAGGAATGTAAAGTACAACCAAGGCATCAGAATTCTTGACATTGTGTCTGGGTGTATATGATATTACTGCAGCATCAGTGACAACTCTAGCGACGAAGTGAGGCAAAGGGCCTCGAAATAAGTGCATTTGAAGAATGCTTCTTGAGGGCCTTTGGACGCATTGGGCATAATATGTATTTATATATATATAATAGATCATGTATTCATGATTCATGGTGCTGGTGCGGCCCCAAAATCCTGAGGGAAATGAACCACTATGATTGGTGTGGCTGCTTGATGTCACTGTTTTTCAGCTGTGTTTGCCAAGCGCAGTGACGTCAGGAACCAGGAGTTCATGAACTCGTCCGCCTCACGTTCTAGCCTCAGTTGTGGATGAAGGATTTGGAGTAAGAACATAATTACCTGCACTTGTTGTCGACCAAGATTGTAAATCAAAATTGTCAACCAAAATTGTGGGACATGTTCTATATTCTATAGTTCTATTATATACACCAAATTAAACCAAAATTGCATCTTGAAGGTCTTTTGCGGGAGGAGCTGTCTTCAGCATTGTAAGCCTTGAAGCTCAAACTGACAGCAGGCGGTTTCTCTTGGACACTGCCAAAGTGGAGGAAACCTGACTCTTGTGCCTCTCAAAGGTTCCTCCAGTGCGAGTGTGTCACCGAACTACCTCCAAGATTGCTATGGGTCAGATAGTCATTGATTATCCCCATGATATCCCGATAGTAGCCTGAACCCATTGGCCCATGCCGGTTCTGTTGGTTCATCCATTTGGCAGGACCTACCCGAGATGCTCCATGCAATGTGCCCCACTGCAAGCAGGAGCTGATGAAGTTCAGAGAGAAGCCCTGACAAACATGCTTATATATGATCTTATATGGGTGATGCGGATATGTGGCACTATGTGACAATGTCAAGAATGATATGCAAGAATGACAGTGAGTATTGCAGATTCGTGAAGATAGTGTCAGGTGTTGTATGCAAAACAACTTGCCAGGAAGATCCTACTGGCACATTTGCTTATATCTTCGACAGCCTCATCTTTGCAACAGGCTCCGTAACACACCCTTCCAGAGTGTCAGCAACAGCATTGAGAGTGAACACTTGGACCACCAGCTGTACTGGTCAGATGCTCGGCATGCTGCATGCTGAGCCGGTAGCAGCAGCTGAGGCACATTGTTACCGCAATCTGAAACACCTCAGTCTGTTTAGAAGGTTTTATCATGTTTTATCCCCCTGGGTATTGTCACATGGGCAAAAAAAACATGTTTGATGGGTTCAAACAATTGAACATTCCAAGCTGGTGAGTTTGCAATTCTCTTTCAGGGTAAACAACTGCCCTGAAGTGCGTCAGATCTTGGTGCAAGTCATCACCAACATTGAGGGTGAATGTCCAATTCAGCTACAGGAGTTGGGGACTGAGTTTGAGATTCCACAGCAGAGACTAGGTTTGAGTTATGCTGAGCTGATTTTGTTGCGATTTGTTGAGTACTTTATAGAAAACAGTGACTTGAACAGATTAGACGCGTTAGATGATGTTAGATGCTTTGAGGCATTCGGATGGAAGTTTCTCACTCAATGAGGAAAAGACAGTCCAGGCAGCTGAAGTAACCTACCGTTGGGGGATTGTTTATACCGATGACTTGGGGCCCTGGGGATGGTTTGACTTGGCTTTCCACATTGACCAGTTGCCAATCTGAGAGCTGAGATGACTGTAAGTCATTACTTCAACAATATTTCAATTATACCCTGACCGCTAAGAGTGTGCTGGGATAGGATGACTGCAGTTGTAGAACCTTGTTTTTTGGCAAGATCTCCGGGAGCTTGTCATCGTGGCAGGGCGCTATTTGCAGAGTCGTCTCCTTGGACGTGGGTGACACCTGTGAGAAGTACGCAGAAGATTTGAGTGCTTGGCTCAGGTTGGTCAGTTGTGCAGTGAGTTTGAGCAGTGTTATAAACCCCTGTTGGTTGATGACAATAGGGGTTTTACTATAATTATACCCAAACATTAGGGATTATAACAATCCAGTACCAGAAATCCTAGTCTTGACATGTTGTGTCCAAGTTTATATGTCAGGAATTTAATCGACTTTCTTGAAGCGACTCTGCTTTCAAGCTTCATTTGCCAAGTCCGCTTGGGAGTGCAGCTTCCTTTGTGGACTTCCAGAGATATAGTCAGGATCTCAGTTTTGCCAGTTGGGTGACATGCAATCGATAGTTGCTGTGACGAAGTCAGATACTCTGCGCCTGATGGAGAATCAGATTTGAGAGTTTTGAGCGGCACTTGCCTCGTTTCCCTTTATGAGGCGGTTCTGGAATACACCTCGCTTAAAGAAAATATTTTTTATCATCACTTTTTGTTTTGTTTGTTTTGACTTCCAGCAGCACAGGCCAAAACCTGAAAGTTTGGACTTCGACAATAGCCCAAATGCAACGCACAAAAGGGGCTGAGCTATAGTTCTCGCTTCTCGCGCCCAGGCTCGCTTCTCATCGTCACCCAATCTGCAGGAGAAGGCTTGACTCAAATCCATTGACACTTCTCTATGTGTCGAAGATCATTTTGATATTGACATCAGACACTTATAACACACAGACACAGATATGTATATGTGTATACCTGTGTATGTGTGTATGTATATACTGTATACATTTGTATACCTATTTATGGAATTATGTGATTTAATATGTGTTTTATTCACATATATACATGATGTATTGACCTTCAACTTGAAGCTCAGAAGCTCTAGCATCTAAAGCTCCCGGGACTCACATCCCTTGAAACCAGGTTGTGAATTGGTTTGTCGCTGGACTGGCTTGTTTGATCTTCCAGGTGGTGAGACTGAGATCGTGGCATGTCCATGCCTCACACAGAATCTGAACGCTGGCAAGCCTCTAAGCCAGGCATCTCTATCAGACCAAGTGCTGGTGCTTCTTCAAGGTGCAGCTTTGTCTTGCACAGAGTCTTGCATTCAGGTGTCGAAATCCCCTCACGCCCTCATAATATAAATTGATGTAAATATATTCATTTACCGGAAATCAATGTCCTGTGAAGCACAGGTTGCTGTCTTGTGAGCAATCTACATACTGCCCTGCCGCAGCCTAAGCAGATCGATATCTCGCTTCCGGTGGCACAGAGAGGTGGTCAGCCAAGGCCAAGACCTGCCCCAAGCTGTGCGCAGATCGTGGCAGAGTGTCTTGCTGCCGCAGAGGTGGAGCGCAAAACAGATGCAGATGCGAACATGTATGCGAACAGCCTGCACTCTGCAGGCGTTTCGAGAATGCCTGTTCCAAAGTGCCTATCTACTCAAGGTTGGATGGGATGGGTAGTGCAGAGACTGATGCAGCTTAGGACTATCCTTCATGCGTTTCACAATATGTCATTGACTTCCAGGAGCTTCTACTGTACTATAAACATGCCATAAAATATATAAAATGCATTAAAATAAATGCGTGAATCAATCTATCTTGGAATATCTGGGAAAACATCAATCTCGCTAATTGGACTCCCCATGGGCTCAACCACTCCGCATACAGCCCCATACTCTTGGCAAGACAGAAATTTTAGAAACTGCTTGAAGATCTTGGAGCCCCGGTGCAGTCCAACAAGTGTGTGGAGTCTTTGATTTGGGACTTGCTACAGCCCAAGTTCAGCTCTCAGCAACTCTACTGCTGGAGACTGCGGCGAAGGACCCACTCTTCAGTCCTTTCGGGATTTTCAGTTATGGAATGTTTAGTTCTGTTCAGTACCTTTTCAAATAGGGTGGTTCCTTTCGCAGAGTTCTATTTCGGCGAGTCTTACTTTCTTGTTGTTTGGGATCCATCTAACGCCAGTGAATCTGTCGCAAGCGTACAAGGTCCGCAGAGCTTGTTCCTCACTGCGAAGAACGGTGTCTCCCTCACAGTGATGCAAAGTACCATTGGAACGTGGTGCTAAGATGTGCTAAGTACTAATTATTCTGTATTTTCTCTAAGAAGGGCACCCCATTCCATTCAGTCATTCAGTGGTTTCTCCGTATGTTATCATGATTTTCAGTCATTTTCCCGTTTTTCAATAGCCAGAATTTACAATGGTCCCCATCCAAAATTGTTGGACCCGCGCAGAGGTTTGGCTGCATCCTCGGAGGAGCTTTGGAGGCGCAAGTCAGGCTGGGCCCCGGCGCTTCGTTGAAGTCGTTGAAGTCGTGGAACGCCGTGTGATGCCAGGCATGTGGAGACACTACAGCCACATGCTCGCTTGCACAGTTTGTGGCGACTGGGGTCTGTTGGTCACCTAGATTCCTCTAGGTGATGGCATCAGATACATGAGAGCAAAGACCGTAGATGATGTAGATGCAGCTGTGAACTGAAAATTAATGCCAAAGACAATTCGATCAGATTCCTGATGACCAGACTACCTTGTTGGTACCTTTCATAAACTTGCTAGACTTTTTCGGTGTCTGAGGTAGTACTGACCTGGCGACACCTGGTTCAGTTGTGCTGTGAGGATGAAGACCAGGCTGGCTGGCTGTTGGCAAGACATCACAGGGATTCGTTGCACAGCAATGATTGTATAGGATATTACGGTAGCAATGGAATATGCCTTGAGCTGCCTCAAACGATTGAGATAGTTGTAGCTTTTTCGAAATGGGGGCACATCAATGAGAGAAGTCGCGAAATCTCCATCACTTGCCAGTGGCCCTTTCCACTGGCCCTTGCCAGTTCCTTACATTTCTTGCAAAGCCCGGAAACTACACTTCATGGAGGCCTGCACCTCAAGCCGTTCAGGCAGCAGAGCAATGCAGAGATATGCAGAGCATATGGCATAAGTGGCACAACGCATGAGCCGAATCACCAACCGGCCACCAACCAAGGCCAGGATGCTCTGCCAAGATGGTGGGAAAGGCTTACCATCACCAAGTGATATCTCCAATGATGGAGGAAGAACAGCGAGTGGAGCACTGAGCTGCGGCCAAGTCCCTCAAGATGCATCGCACTGAAAACGGCAGTTAAGGCTTGGTGTGAAGTTGCCGAAAGAGCAGCCAACGAGGCAGAAGGGCTACCAGAAACACTTAGACTATCTTAGACTTAGGATGTCTTGGCCTTGCTGCATAAATGTGTATGACATGGGTGTGTCTGAAAATGGTGGTATATCTCCCAGTCATGGCCATCACATGATGGCAACGTGACGCAGGCCATGGCTGAGCTGCTTGCTGAGCCTGACCAAGCATCTGGAAGCAAACGGAAGGCAACTGCACTGGTCGTTCACCATGAGCACTGCAAACGTGGCAAAGGGAAAACCCCTAAAAATGTCTATAGATGGAGGTTTCAATGGAAACATGATCTATAGATGGGCTATTTATGCTATTTGCTATTGCCGTGTTTGGTGATCACTGATATCGTGTCCAGGCGAAGCGCGGAAAAAAATCCGATGCCAAATCTGATGCCAAATCTGATGCAGGCTGGAAATGGTCGGGAAAAAATGGTAGGGATGCTAGGACAGTTTATGTTAGTATGTTGCCTGTTATGGTCGTTTTTATGTTGTTGCTCAATGTTTCTTCTTTACCTTTGATGTTTTGTATTCTCCCCCTCATCTTAAACCAAACAATGAAGTGAAGGTTCCCACAATCCCCACCACATAAAACATCAAAGGTAAAGATGAAACATTGAACATCAACATAAAAACATATAAAAACCATAACAACCAACAATGAATGCTGGGATGTCCCAGCATCCCCCTTTTACCATTTTGTTTGGGAGCTTCTGGGACCTAGATGTTCACACGGATATGCACCTAGCCTTCTGTCGCAGCCACTGTGGTGCCAGGCCCTGCTTGCAGTGGAACCAATGGCTACGCGCCAGGATCTGAAAGTGTATTGTATCAGCATATTCGAACCCGTAGGATTTCAAACGTGGTTTCAGTATGTTTCAGTCTTAGGCAAAAGAACGCAGAAGAAGTTTCAACATTGGCCATGGAGGCAGGATATTTTTGTGCATGGAAATGTTGGGCGAGAGGCCTTGCCATATCTTCATTGCTACAAACGTTACCAGAACCAGCTGGAGGATTTGGAGCTGCCAGAGTCACTGATCCAGTCCTGGCAACATCTCACAGTCCAGCTCCTAATGGCAAGGAACTCAGCGTTGAGATCCATGAGGGCTATGATCCGACCATATCCCACCCTTTCTAACCCTTTCTATCATATCCAGAAGATTCCAGAAGGTGATAGTCAGCTTCTGCAACCAGTTTTGTGGATTTTGAATCACTTTAGGATGTTTTCCATTGTTTTCCTCATTCTTTCTGGGGTCATTGTGTTTTTTATAGTCTTGGTAACGGCAAAATGCCTGGTGCAGATGGAGCGTGGATCGCCACGAGATCTCTGAGATGTGAAAACTTCGCCGCCGAAAAAAGGAGATGCCGCCCTGTCGGATATCTTTGCACCACATTTGGAAAGACCGTCAGCAGCCAAATTCCACCAGAATGGACGCCAGCAGTTTTATCCATAGTTTCCCACAGAACATGGCCCATGTTAGAGGAAAAAACTAGCAACACTGCCACATGGCCAATTTTAGATCTGTTGGATGATTTTTGGGGGGTCCCTCATTCTACGAAAGCCTGATTTTGACTCTCACCGCGCAGTGCCTGGAGCCTGCCCCATTGCTTTCGGAACCAGCACCTTGCGAAAAAAGGCGGGCAGTGGCGAGCCAGTGGCGAGCATTGAAAACAGGAATTGACGTTCAAGAATTATGTCAGTGATTCATGTTGAGTGCAACGAGAAAGTAGCAAGAATTTGAAGGTTAATTAAAACTGGCAGAGATTTGCAGGATTTTGCAGGACTCAGAAGAATTTCAGCACTTTGAGATGTGTGCAGAGTGGCAGGTCCCCGCGGCGGGCAAGAAGCCGCCAAAGTTTGATGCTTACCAGACCAGTGAGGTCATGGCAAGTCATGGCAGGACCAGTGCTTGAAATGTGTTGGATGTTGATTTGCCTCAGAGGTTCTTTGGGAGGCTAAAAAAGCGCACTGTTGAAGATCACTGATCTTTGCAGTTCAGGCTCCTCCCAGTTCAAGCGTGGGAGTTGGTGCACACCTTAACCTCGACATGTCGCGGTGCAGATTTGGTTGCTTCCCACTGAGAAGTGATGCCCTGTGCAAAGGAATGACTTGGTTTCTGTTTGCTTGGTGTCAGATCAGCTTGCTGGATTACTTCCAAGCCGGTACATGTCAACAGCTGGTGAAGGATCAAAAATTCATACGAAAAAAAGAACGTTGATTCTCATTTTTCCTGCCTCTTTTGACTGGTGTTTCTTACATTCTGCTTTTTCCATGAATCTTTCTCCATTCCTTTTGCATCTTCAAGGTCTGGACAAGGGGCACCAGAAAGCAGATGGACAGAGGCAGGGTCTTGCGAGAACGGTGATGAAAAACCAGACATGAATGGAATGAAGTGGCATGGAATATAATTAGTTGACAAGTATATTTTCCGGATGTTTATAGCACGATAAAATTGTGTGTTCGATTCAATTTTTGCTCACTGATGCTCCTGACCGTGCTAGCCTGCTGCCCTGCGAGGGGGTTGCTGATGACTTTTCAAGAGGCCCTGAGTTCGGCCTGTCATGGGTTTGTCTTGAAGAGATTAAGTGTGTAAACCTGACTGTTTTATTTCTGACTTAAAGTTTTGAGCACATTTTCTTGCATGATTTCTTTATACTGCAGAGGTTCACGGTAGAAGGACGATAGAAGAAAGGAATGACTACCAACCTATAATACGAAGTACTTTATAATCTTCAGAAATCTTTCGACAGTGATTGTCTAAACAGCAGCAATTAAGCATCGATCGAAACCTACCAGGTACTCCTGAGGAGACAACTTTTTACAAGCGAGCGTGGTGAATCAGCTCACTCGCTGGAGCAAAAGGCTCCGTGCGAATTATCGATTCTTTGACTTTTTGACCTAAATTGGTCTCATTGGTGCGAAATTATGCGAAATTATTATGAAACTGTATACTGTATGGATCAACCCCATCGGCTTCCAAGATTTTCCCTTTGTATCGAGCTGAGAAGAAGACTGGTGCTTCAAACGATTTCCTCAAGCGTGTTGGACAAAACAATAGGACATAAGACCAACATAGACCAAACATATCCAAAAATCATGTATTGTGGATGAGCTTGTATATGCTTGTATCATTTTGTATCCTTTATCGCAAAAGATCAGGATTGGCTCCCCAAGGGTGCTGTACAAATCTCACCGGCTTGCAAGCATTGCAAGCTGCAGCAGCTCTGGGAATGAGATTTTACTAAAAGTCGCTTGTTGAGACATCTCAGAGACTGCCTTCGCCTTTCTGGAGGTTTGAGAGACTCAGAATGAGCACCTCTCGTGTAGGATGCGGAGTGCTGGAAAAAGATGAGTGGCCGAACAGAATGTAACTAACTTAAAAGCTTAATATATATAGCTCACAGCTGACTCAAATTTGCGCATATCTGAAAATTGGCATCATGCAGTCTTGAGTCATTCTCTTAGTGGACTTAGATCTTGCAATCTGCAGTTACTTAGCTCAAATGCACAGGTGAAGACTTGATACTTGACGAGGCTCTGGTTCTCTCTAGCTACCACTTTTCACACGACAATCGTCGACTTGCCTCAAGGAAGCAGGTCTTGGCAATGCCGGAGAAACCAGGCAGATTTAAATGCAGCGCCAAGAGCATTCAGATCGCCACCCCAGATCAACAGGTGAATGCAGGCTGGCAAGGGCCTCGCTTGTGCAGTAACTATGCAGCCCTGTGGCGGGAGAAATTTCCACCGACGAATGTGCACTTCAGTCAGTTTGTCCTTCGAGCCCAAGACGAATTGCACCCGGACGTCGCGAAAACCATCGAGTTTGCCTTGGAAACGTCACGAGTGACCAAAGGTTTTGGCAAAGGAAGACGTGGAAATGCGGAAGAAGCTTCAAGATCTTCTGATTCTGTGCCAAGGTTGGCTTTGCCGGCAATTCCATCCTACAGCACTCCGCAGGGAAGATCCAAGCTGGGTTCGGTCCTAAGGGCCTTCTCTTGTTGGAACCCAGTTGTTGGTTACAATCCGATCATGGCAGCTCTGGCAGCCCGCATTATGGCAGTCACAGGCAGTGAAAAGCTCACTTTTCAAATTCTCGTGAGTATCTATAAAAAGTATCGACTGAAGGATTACTTTGAAGGGACTTTCGCCACCCAGGATGAACACCTGATGAACGATGCTGAGGAAGTGTGGCAATCTATCCAGTTTGAATGGCCCGACTTGGCCTTTATATTTCGCCAACATGATCATGGAGAGGAGATATTTAAGAGTTGCATCAGGTCCTTACTTTCGACCGTGCTGACTCGGACTTATCGGGCGGAAATGCAGCCTTTTGAATGGCACGTGCGTTTGCTTCACCATATTCTGCTTCCCGTGGGCGAGTATTCACCCCGCGACCCACGTGCTCAGCTCAGGCATATCGTCACGCAAATTATGGCAAGGCACCTGCAAAATTTCCGACAGTGCAGTGACGAGCAGGAGCTTGCGCAAGCAGCAGAGAATGTCACAGAACACGTGCATGTGGATGTTCTCCTGATTAAACTACTGGCCAAAGCGCCAACTTCTCTGACAACACATATGCTGCCCAGTCTACTTGGAGGTTTGTTTGGAGGTTCAGCTATTGGCAGCCTGTCTTACGAGATCGCTTCTCATTTTCTCCCTTCACTTGGACCTCCGGTGCAGATACTCCTTGGGCTTTCTGCAGCAGCCGCTGGGACCCTTGGAAGTTCTCGTGTTGCCGCACAATTGTCGATTGAACGAGTGGCAGATGAGAATCGCGAGTTGCTATTCGTGGGAGACACGAAAGATGACGAAGCCGAGTTTGATATTTTTGACAGCTGCATCGTGTTTTAGATTAATTTTCATGAAACTGTCCAATTGCACCGTTTGGTAGGTCCATGCGACTATTTTGCGGCGTCTTCAAAGTGTGCATTGCCACGGAAGGATCTGTATTCTGACTGGTGGGCGATTTGCAGTGTCTAAGCACAGTAATTCTCGTGATACCACACATCCAGGACTTTGGTGTGGTGGTCTTTAATAGTACATATCTTCATCCCCTGCTGTCAAATAACGCTGACTTCACATTTTCATACATTTTCCAGGTGAGTATGGTGAGTTCAAACTTAAAGCCACCTGGAGGATGTTGCATTCCCAAATCTTATGAAGCTAATATTCGGAATATGTGACATGTTTTGCTGCAGGCTGGCTTCATGCTGGCCTTGCAGAAATACTGGACCTGGCATAAAATAAGTTGCAGTGTAATATAAGATCAGACTGAAAACACCTGGGGTCCTCTTAAGAAATGAAGGAAGCTGGAATTCACTGATTTTGAATCCCATATCCAAGTTACCAAAGTATGTTTTATCCTACGGCAAGGCTATGTTGGGGTCACCTGGTCACTAGAGGAATAAATTGACACTGCACGGTTAGTCCTTTATCGGACCAAGAACATCCGAAAACTGGTTTGCCCCCACCCACTCACTAAGGGCCCACGAACATATGGCATCTCGATTTGGGAGTACTGGCCCAAATGTCCCATATTGGACAATTTCAATCAAAGCTTGGATGGCGTAGCCTTGCCAGAAGGTCTGCAAACCGTGACTCTTGGGGACGATTCATAGGACACTCTGTTGCAATGGAGGCTTTGTTGAAGTATCTGTACACCCAGAAGACCCAGACTGAAGGCCACATGACGACTGCCTTTGACTGGTTGCCTTTGGGCTTGGCCTGGGCAGCAATCAAAAGAAGTACAGTCGTGCAGCGTTCCTCGCTTTGGCCTTAGTTGCAACATGTTGCAACCCCCTACTTCCAGCACCAAACTTCTGGAGCTGATTCACAAGGAGTTGCAGAAATCCCTGACCAGCTTCACACCTCTAGCCGCAAGAATGTGCGGCCAGATGGAGAGAAGGTGACACTGCAGACGGCTTTGGGCCTGGTGACTTCAGGTCACTGGCGCCATATCCCAATGGCCGGCAAGGAGACATATCAACACCTGCAGCTACAGCAGCTCATCTTTGCGTATGTACAGGTGCGTGCCCGGGAGCAGGGCATTGATCTCACCGGCTTTACTTGGCATTGATGCTGACTGAACAGACTTCACAAAGAAGCTTTGTCAAATCTGGGTTTTGGCCAGCAAAACAGCATGCAGTCTGTGATGATCAACGAGTTTCTCCAAAGCGAGATTTCCGGATCAGGACAGATTCTGGCTAGCTTGGATCCTTCTCGCGAGCCCAGTGCATAGAAGACGCAAGGTGGAGCAGTGAGATTGAAGCGGCACATTTGCGCCACAGCCACGAGAACATCTCAAGAAAATTCCTACATGGCAAGCACAAGGGGCAAAAGGTCGAAGCGCTCAGCTGTGACTTGTGGTATCGTAGGCTTTGGATCACAGACGTAAAGCCATTGTTTGCCCTGAGCTGGAAAGATGCAATTTATGTGGTTGATTTGTGGCAATCGCCGATGTCATGCTATGAAGTCATATGAGTGGCTTGGGCCCTGAAGCCCTGTGCCTGTGCCCAAAGCTGGTTCCTCCATGAGCTCTTAGAGTGAAGGGCGTGATGTGGAGGTTGGTGAGACTTGTCGAAGGGGTGCATCACAGCAAGGACATTTCATGCATTTCAAGGTGAGATACATTGGCATAATCTCCATTTATCTCTGGTCAACAGAATCTCCTGGCAATTTAGAGAATCTGTGGAATTCAATTCTCCCAGCATGGGCAAAAAGGGTTTCTGACTTGACGCATCTCTTGGTCTCTGGGAGAGTCGTGAATGTGACGCGGTTGCAGATTGGCCTGGACCCAGCCAAACAGACGTAGCCCAAAAGTCAGCAGATGATAGCGGATGGTCTGAAGATATCTGAAGATTTGACACTGCAGAATGTGATCTTGATCAGGGACAGGTGCAGCCATAACCTTCTTCTAGGTAGTGCACCTGCAGATGCCAGTTCTGATTGCGGCGTTGCGCACGTTGAGAAGGGTCTTCCTCGTTTGTGAAAACCGCGAAGGCTGGAGCTTGGAGAATGGATGAAAAGTTTGTGTTGTGAATGTGATCATTCCCAAGTTTGAATTTGTGTTTTTCTTCTTTGGAACCCTGTGCATTCTTCCAAGAAGTAGAGACAGCAACCATGTTGGGTGGTGCGAATCCTGTCAGGTCCTTGTGCCACACTAGCAGAAGTTCCAGCTCAAGGAGGCTGGACCTGCCTAGACAGATCTAGACAGATTTGCTGGATGTTTGGTATTATTGTGTATTGAAATTATGGTATTACTTGGTCATGTTTAGTCAAGGTGTGGAACTTCGCCGACAATTGCATGGTGTCAAGATTCAATTGGTGTTGTTTTGATTGTGACAGTTGTGACATGTGACATTTGGCAGCTTCCTTTTTGCAAAGACATGCCTCCGCCGCAGCCAAGTGTTCTCAAGAACGTAAGGCAGCTTCCGAGCACCATTGGTGACATTAGGTGACCATGACCGAGGATGAAGGTAGACTAAAGATGTCATGGAGATGTGCTGGAGGCACTTTCTATGCGTTCATCTCCATAGCTTTCACCATCTACTTGATCGCACTGCTGATTTCGAAGCCACTCTTCCCCCTCAAATCAGACTCAGCAGAATGGTCTTCGTCCTGGCTACTTTTGGCCGTGTTTGACTACTACCACATGGCAGTGTGCTTTGTCGGCATAGTGATCGCCACGGAGAATCGAATAGCAGGTATCATTTGGTCCTTGCTGATTCTGATCCTGGGAGCTCCTTTTGGCTGCTTGTACACTGCCAAACAAATTGGAAGTGCAGGTACACTGAAGTTGCGGGAAAACTACGTGGCTGTTCAAGCGATTTACCAAGTAAGCAAGCCCGAAAGACCTTTGACCGGCTTTGTGGGTTACCTCGTTGCTGCAGGCTATGTAGTGATTGGAGGTGCTTTCGGTGCCAGACTTGTTTGGACTATGATGAACTACCCCTTGACTACCATAGCCTCGGATGATGCTGAGTGGTCGTTTGAATGGTTCATCACCACGGTGCTTGACTACTACACCATTGCAGCTTGCATGATCGGAGTTGTAGCATCCACCGATGACTTGTGCCCGGGCCTAGCATGGTGTGCTGGAATCTTGGTCATCACTGGGCCAGCTGGCGGAGCGTGGATGGCACAGAGACTGCTCAGAGATAGGCCATTAGCTCTGGAAGCAGCTTAAAGTTGACCAGAGCTTGACCAAAGCATCCAAAGCTTTATAGCCCCACGAAAACGAGCGTGGGGCTTGTGCCATGAAGAGTAAATGCAGCTACCTGCGTTTGGCAGGCTTCTCGGCAGCTCCAGTCCAACAACTCCATCATCGAAAATTTGTGGAGTTCGGGCTGGACATGTCGAGACGGAGTTGGTCACACAGGATCAGCACCAAAGACGCAGCTGACTGTAAGCTTGTTCGCTGAAAAAAGGGCTGCAGCAGGCAACAGGTAAATAGCACAAGGCAAAATAAGCAGAATCCCGAGAACAGGCAAACCCAAGAGACATATTTTGCATTTATTTTGCTTTATTTTGTCAAAGGATTTAATCTCACACAACAACATGCTTCCCAACAACAAAAAAGGATTGGTCAGATGATGTTGTTTAGAGTCCTACAATTGATCAGACAGGATTTTGAAACTGGAGTGGCACCTTGGCGCGTGTCATTCTGTGGAGGTGGCCAAAACACCACAAGCTTTCTCACTGGGCTCTGGGCTGATGAGCCAGATATGGCCTGATGGCAGAAGACGCATTCTGAACATTTCTCAACAAATGACTTTTGTCTCCAAATGTCGAAAATCCTTTTGTGTCGCACATTCCTTTGCAACAAGGATTCTGGACTGAGGCGGCACTCTCGGCTGATCCTCAACGCTACAGCAGGGACTCCAGCAGGAGTCAACCTTGCACAGCAGCGGGTGTTGTGCGCGAGAACCTCTCAACCTGGACTGTAAGGCTGGGTGATATTTTGTATTAATCAGCCTTTGACAAGCACAGCCAGTGCAGCAACTTTATATTGTATTGAATTATAAAATATTATAAAATGCTACAAATAATGTAAAATATTGAATGATATAAATTATATTAATGTAGTTTAGAGATGTTGAGAATTTACAGTGTATCCCTGGCCCTGGCTCCACTGATGCTGCAAATCCCCAGTGGCCTACCAGGAGATCTGAGAAGATGTAGCTGGAATTCTAAGCCAAGCCGAGGAAAGTGCAATGGCAAAATGGCAGCTTTTCCAAACAGCAAGGTTTTGTCACAATGCTCTACTAGAAGCTTTAAGATGCTGTGGGGACTTGCACTCATTCACAAGACTGTTATTGAGATATATGCAACTTGAACGCTCGCACCTGTCTTATTTGAGCTTCCAACCTGATGAAACGTAGTCAATCACAGCCTATTGGGCAGAAACAAAGAGCCGGCACATGCCAGCACCATACACCATGCACCATGTTACATGTTTGAGTCGGCCTTGAAATTTAACTGCAACGGTAAGGATTGCAAATCAATGGACATATATGATAATATATGGAAATTATTGCAAACAAGCTCCTTCCCTTCTTTGCCAGATTGCATCAAATACACGGCTTGTTGAATGAAAAAATAAGTACATACGGGAATCACAGCGGATGAAAGGGTCCCGCAGTGATGTCGAGCCCAGAAGAGGCCTCAAATATAGTTCGATAATGTCCGATAAGTGATACGGAATAGAATGTAGCCACACTCACTGGCCAACATTGGACCATATTGGACCAATTGTACGAGTTGACTGACAAGACTAGCCCCACTGTCCTGATAAACCTGCCACTGATCAGGTCAATTCAGCAAGAAAGTGGTTGTTGCTGCAGAAAGAGAGTCAGCCGGGGTCCTTCCGATCTCGTGGGGAGATCTATGATCAATAATGGAATATAATAGATGATTATTCAGCACCAGCCTACATGGCGTGTGTCATCATGTATCATTCAGTTTCGCTGCCCCTTGATGCTGTATGTAGTAGCACCGGCAGCACATGGCAGGTTAATGCCATTACTAACGTGGTATTTGCTGTATGCACGCAGATGTGAAAACGGTATTCTTTATGAAGAATTGGTTTGTTTCGGATGTTGTGTTTCCGTTTGGTTTTGCTTCAGGAGGTGACTGCAGCATGATGTCGATACGTTTCCTGTCTAGCTTTCCCAACTTGATTTTGCTTTACTTTCGTGCACACCGGATTTCACCACAAATGTCTGAGGTTATGTGTCCTAGATGAGGCACAGTTTCAGTGCATCATTTTGCCAAGAAGATGCATGATTCCCTGCCGGACTGAGTGAAGGACTGCCTTGGAAGCAAGGCAACGGTCAAAGGATTCTCATCCGTTTGTGCAGCAGTTTGTTTGTCTCACAGTTCTGAATGGCACAAGTCATCAGCCATGAATGTGCTCCACTCCTCAAGATTCCACTAACCTTTGTTTCTAAACTGACTTTTGTTAACTGTTGCTTTTCTTGCCATTGAAAGCTGGCGTCCTCAGACAGTCCTGACAGATCCTGACAGACAACCTTGGATTTGATGATATGGTCCCCAGAGCTGAAGACTCCCCACATCCAAATTACTTTGATCCAGGGCGACTGTTTCAACAGCACTCAACTTGTCACTTCGTACAGATCGAAATACACTCAATGAGTTGGCTTTGTTTCACCAAGTTGCGGCGACGCCATGACAGAAACTTGACCAAATAAACCACCGAACTGTGGCAGCGAGGACAGCTTTGTCGCATGAATCATGGCGGGACCCGAGAGTCCCGAGAGTCCCGAGAGGCAAGTTCTTCGCACATCGGCCCAACGATTCCGGACGAAGCTGAGCCCAATGGTGGTGCTTCGACAGACCACATCTCTGAGGAGAATGAACCATATGACTACTCTGTTGAGAGGGATGATGAGTGGTTCCAACGTGACCTGACGAAACAGCCATCGCCTGTGAAAACCATGCATCTACGGCCAGGTGTTGCAGTGAAGGATTTGTATACTGGAGAATCCCGCTCATCAGACATGCAGAAGTACGAGGGCCAGATGTCCCGACAGGAATATATGGCCTTCATGGGTTTCGAGATTCCTGAAATACATGAGGAGGCCAGCACTGTGATTGCTCAAGAGGCAAGAACTCAGGGGGAATTCAACCGGGTGGATGAAATTCGAAGCCAATTTCAGGAGCTGTCGTTGCTTTATCCACCAGTCAGACTAGCACTTCCATCTCGAAGACCACAATCTGCTCCAACACGGCCGCGGATTTCCATACCTCAGCGTAAGGAGCTGCAGACCAATCCTCTTGCAGTTTGACAACTTGCAACAACAAAAGAATGCAAAGACATCGGTTTTCAAATAATTAGTTTTCAAACAGTTTTCAATATGGCTTTGAATTGAATAGATTTAATATGATTTAATAGTTGTCCGCGTCTGTGTGTAGATCGCAATATTGGTAATTATGTCGTTTCATGTAGTTTGCATCTGTGAAATTAAGTGACCGATGGTTCAGAAGAGAGCGGCTACCAAGTTTGACGCGCTTTGAGCGCCAAGTTTCTTCTGATAAAGCATACTGTTCTGAGTCGTCCTGACTTTTTGATTTTTAGCTCAGTTTGCAGGACAAGGCCAGCGGCGGAACCATCATTGCCAACAAGGAGCTGTTGCAAAAGTACTTTGGATCAGGAGACTGAGTTCGAATGAAAGATCCATGCGCCAAAAGGAAGACGCAAGCTTGGCCAAGATCCACTGCATCCAATCATGTTGAAGTGGAGTGAATCAGATCCGCAAGGGCCTACAGATGCCTACAGTGTTACAGGGTGAGCCAGTGCAACTGTGGTCAACATGCGCGAGAGTGAACAAGCAGGGGCTCCACTGGCGTTCAAAGGAAGCCTTCGACAAGCCTTTATCACCGGTGAGTCAATATGCTTAGAACATCTTAGAACGATTTGATTGACGAAGTGGTGACCCACCCAGTAGACACATTCCGGAGTGTTGCAGCTGTGCGAAGAGATGTTCAGCTTTCGACCGTAGTCCTGGTAGTCGCGAATGCCCCTTGTGGAAGCACAAACACAAGCCCAGATTTGTGCAGCATCAAACCGCAAGACAGAATTTGCCGATGGTTTTGTGTTTTGTAGTAATGCAATGTTGATGCTTTTTCGGAGCGCTGGGAACATAACCAAAGCACAAGCAGTTGTTTGAAATCCTGAAAGAAAGACTTGTTCTTTGTCGCTAGGCAAACGACATTTTGAAGTCGGAGCAAAGGCAAGTTAATATTGTCCGCACCCAAGTTGCAGGATTGGATGATATGCATAATATGTATCTCACATATAAACATCTATAATATATATTAAATATATTGTAGATATACGATGATATACGCATATAAATCTATATACTAGTATTAGAATTCATTACACCCCATTTGATCAAGAAGATGTTGGGCCGGGCATGCTGTGCCTATGCAAATATGTAGATTAATATCTCCTTGCCATGAGTTTTGGCCGAGGTCATGGTCTGTGGCCGCCTGCGCACTGGAAAGCTGCGAGCTCAAAGACATTTGCAGCTTAGTGGTTCTATATGGTTCTATGGGCTTTCAGAAATTCCATGTCATGTTGGCAGCTTAGTAAACAAAAAGGAAGTGGATGCAGAGTAAAGCCATGCATATAACATCACATAACGCTCTGCATAAATTGCGAGACACCATTCTCCAGGTCCTACCTCATGAATTGCTTACTGCGGGAGCCTTGCTTTGGAGTGTCATCGCAGGCAGGGCAGTGCACAAAGGTGCAACAAAACCCAAGAGTAGTGCCAAGCAATTTTGTTGGCCTTGGTGGTTCCGAATTTTGCCTCGACTCATGAGCCATTCCCAATACCCCTGGAAGTCTCATGAAGTCTCCCTTTCCCCTGTTCCTTTGGCCAACATGCTGCACGCATGATGTGTACTGCCTTGATTGCTTAAGTCCACGGATGCAATTCCCCCATATTCCCCCTAGATTTGCGGTCACAACCCCATCACATGGCACAGGTGGTATCTAGAAAATAGCATTGACATATTTCATCATATTTCCTCCAGACTGTTACTGTACTCATACTCGTGGTATCTTGTGGTGTCCTGAAACTTGCAGAGCAAAGTGTTTGTAGCATTTTGTAGAGCCTAGCTGCGAGGCTCGCAGCTTCACGAAAGGTGTGGATTTGTCTGCCAGGCCTGGAAACACAACAGCACTAGACCTTCTCTTTTGAAGGTTCTTGATGAAGGTCGATCTCTAAGCAGACCTAGTGACCTAGTCTCACAGAGGCTTGTAGATGTCGAT
>CAMXCT020003719.1:55000-56185 GCA_947184155.2 Cladocopium goreaui
TTTTTTGCGCACAGACGCGTTTGCACACAGAAGCTTTTACACAGAGAAGCCTTTACACAGAGGAGCTTTTACACACAAAAGCATTTACACACAGCAAGCTTTTGCACACACAGAAGCTTTTACACAGAGAAGTCTTTACACAAAGGAGCTTTTTACACACAGAAGGTTTTACACAGAGAAGGCTTTACTCTAAGGAGCTTTTGCACACAAACGTCTAGGAGCTTTTACACACAGAAGCTGTTACACAAAGAAGTCTTTACACAGAGGGCTTTTTACACACAGACGCGTTTGCACACAGAAGCTTTTACACAGAGAAGCCTTCACAAAGGCATTTACACACAGCAAGCTTTTACACACACAGAAGCTTTTACACAGAGAAGTCCTTACACAAAGGAGCTTTTTACACACAGAAGGTTTACACAGAGAAGTCTTTACTTTAAGGAGCTTTTGCACACAAACTTCTTAGAGCTTTTACACACAGAAGTTTTTACACGAAGACGTCTTTACACAGATGATTTTTTACGCACAGACGCGTTTGCACACAGAAGCTTTTACACAGAGAAGCCTTTGCACAGAGGAGCTTTTACACACAAAAGCATTTGCACACAGCAAGCTTTTACACACACAGGGGCTTTTACACAGAGAAGTCTTTACACAAAGGAGCTTTTTCCACACAGAAGGTTTTACACAGAGAAGTCTGTACTCTAAGGAGCTTTTGAACACAAAAGTCTAGGCGCCTTTACACACAGAAGCTGTTACACAAAGAAGTCTTTACACAGAGGGCTTTTTACACACAGACGCGTTTTCACACAGAAGCTTTTACACAGAGAAGCCTTCACACAGAGGAGCTTTTACACACAAAAGCATTTACACACAGCAAGCTTTTACACACACAGGGGCTTTTACACAGAGAAGTCTGTACACAAAGGAGCTTTTTACACACAGAAGGTTTTACACAGAGAAGGCTTTACTCTAAGGAGCTTTTGCACACAAACGTCTAGGAGCTTTTTCACACAGAAGTTTTTACACGAAGACGTCTTTACACAGATGATTTTTTACGCACAGACGCGTTTGCACACAGAAGCTTTTGCACAGAGAAGCCTTTACACAGAGGAGCTTTTACACACAAAAGCATTTACACACAGCAAGCTTTTACACACACAGGGGCTTTTACACAGAGAAGTC
>CAMXCT020003720.1:0-25000 GCA_947184155.2 Cladocopium goreaui
TAGTGAAGTCACGTCCAGTCTGAAGATCTTCTTACCCCAAAACTAGAGATCTCAAAGACTAGAGATCTAGTCCGTCAGTCCTAAAATATATTAAAATATCCTAAAATCATATTCCATGATATCTACCATAGTTTCTTCATAGTAGATTCATAAACTATGGTATAAACTATGAATAAACTATGGTAGATTCAGTAAAATTCAGTAAATTCCCGGCACCTCCATGCACCAGGTGTAGGACATCTGCTTTGGAGCGCACAGAGAAGGTGTGGAGCCTCAACATGGTCCAACTGTTGGGGACCCATATCAGAATGGCGGGTCCCTGGAGAATATCCTCAAAAACACCCTTCTGATATGTGGATATATGTGGTATGTTCATGTGTTTAATATGATTTAATATGTTTTTAACCGATGATTTAACTGATTCTTGTTCTTTTTTGGGGTGGTGATGATTTGTAGGCCTGAAGATATCGAAACAAATTCTAGGGACGGAACAATTCACGTCATCGAATTGCAGATATCTTCCCAAGACCTACAGGTCAAGATAGGTCAAGACTTAAAATCCAGGCCTCTCGGCTCCAACATCTTCTGCGTCCTGAGCAGGTTGAAACAGCAGAACTCGTTGACTTTCGCCCCTGAAAAAGACTATACCCTCTGGTAATTTAACATAACTATGGAAAATCACCATTTTTAATGAGAAAACTCACTATAAATGGCCATGTTCAATAGCTATGTTAAATTACCAGAGGGTAGACACTTGGGATCATCTACCATGATGGCATCATGGGTGCGATCGAATGCAGCTCCTCGTCATCTTTGGCGGCCTCGGCTTTCGATCGCGCCAAATGTGTCAATAATTAGCAGGTTTTTGCAGCGATTCGCAAAGAAACATTGCTGACTGAAGGCTACTAGCACAGAGTAGCATAGTATCTTTGGCAACGACAATTACCATTTGAACATTCTAGCTGCAACCACACATGGAGCACTTCCAGCACAAAGCGATGCTTGGAGCACAATACATGTCTGGATGTGCTTGCAAGCAGTGACGAAGCATGTCAACTGCAGTTGAAAGGAAACAATGAGACTGTTCCAGTTGATTATTGATTAAGCTCCTGTAAATAAGAGTAGCAAAGACCTATGTTGCTGAATTTGCTTGGGCCAGACCTCAAGCGCCCCTTACGCACATCTGTGTTTCTGCCTTGTGCGCAGCAAATCTGTATGTTTTCCGCAAAATCCTTACGCAACGTTACGCAACTGCTTACATGGGGCCCGTTGTGACACATACCCTAGTAAACATGTTGAGGTGTCTTCTAGAGCTGCTCAGGCGCCATAAGAGTTAACATTCTGGCAGCGAAGCAACCAGTTGTGACAGACGGCGTATCAATTATTCAATGTATTTTAATCTATATTCATGTATTTGGATTTGCCTGCAAGTATCTCACCCCTCAGATTGATGGTTGATCATCATTGTCACTCTTGAAAATCCAATTTGGGGTATATTACATGTATATACCCCATGTTAAAAAAACACACCCATTTGCATCTATGTGCATCTATTTGTTGCAGATACTCTACTGTAGATGAACATAGACTTGAAGAATCCTCGATTTCTAGATCGTTTTTCTAGAGAAAGCCATGAATTTCCATATCGGTGGTAGTTTCCTCCAAGGTAAACATCGCAAGAAGTTGGCTGATCGGCCTGTCGTAGAAGGTCCTTGGCCCAGCTAGGTTGGCTGTGCCTTTGGTCCTGACTCAGAAAGGGGGTCGTTCCAAAATGGGATAAATGGTTTGACCAACCAAGATCCATTCATGGGCTTCTAACATCTTCTAACGTCTTCCAACCATCAAACAATGGGGTGTCGAATGTAGTTGTTTTTGTCCATCGTCCCCAACCATTGTCGAATTCCGTGAATCAACGCAGTGAATGGAGGTACATGTCTGGAGCCTACTTGTTGTGGCAGCACGTGGACTTAGGATATGAATGGATATGAAGGATAATGTGTTCACAACTCATCTGAAGACTGCCATAGAATCAACATTGAGCTATACAGTAGTATATACCTTGAGCAACCAAGGACGAATTGATGAACAGCAAGCCCAAGAATAGTCAGGAAATATCAGGAAATCAGCTAGCCATGGTGAGCTACTGTATCAAGCGCAGGCATGCTTCAACATCAACACAAGCCAGGAGCACAAGCCCATCATCATGTTTGGACAAAGTGGCACCATCACGGTTGGGCATAACAGTCTGTTGGATTGATTAGAGCAACTGCACTTGCCGCAACTTGCCTTGAGAAGGTGTAACAGTCTACAGATGTCTACAGTAATATGCCAATATCATGGAATGGTGCTTCCCCGCTTGTTCAAGTTCCGTTTCAAGGTTGCAGAATCTTGCAGAACTTCACTAAAATAGCCATAAGATACAAAGTGAGCGAAAATGCAGGCACAAGTTTCCTCCTGAGCATTGAGCATTCTCCAAGCTCTATGTTGCTGTCATGATCGTTATCGATGGCTTTCAATATTGACCGTCAATTGAGCCAGCAACGAGAGGCACTTTCCAACAGAGCAACGCAAACATTCAAAGTGTCTGCCTGACATGAAGTGACTATATCATAGTATATATTACATTATATTATATTAATTACCACATATTATTATCATTAAACTTGTTTGAATAGACACAAAACCCACAAGCATCATCAAACATGAGTTCAACCAGGGCAGGGCACATATGGCTCTATGAGTCCAAGGACCTGAGCTGGTTTCTGGTTTCAGTGTGTTTCAGCCCTCAAAAGATTGTTTTTTAGGTCAATGATGGTCAATGGTTTTGTTAAAATCCCCAAAAACAGGGGAATAAACAAAGTTCCTCGAAAAAAATTGGAAAATAAGAAATATTAGAAGCCGCAAAGCCATGTATGCTCTGATTCTTTGATGATTTGGCCCAAGCAGCATAGTCCACGCCATCCACGAGCCCCTCAGGAGTGGGTTGCCTGCCGTCAATCGGATTTTTTTCCCTCCCCTGATATCAAATACCTCCAGCAAGGGGCCCAAAAATGAATAGATCCAATACCATACCAGGGTTTTTAAGGGGTATTTGACATTACGGGGATGTTTTAATTTTTTTATATTTTTTTAAAGTGCGGAAGAATGGCGTTTCTGCATCCTCTTGACTCCTGAAAGCAAATGTTGCTTGCAACCATGCTGACAGGCCTTCTGGAAAGGAAGGTGCTGCAATGCTGCGTAATACAAACTTTGCCTTTCTGTTTGTTGATCACTGACTGCTGCAGAGGGTCTATGGTACCGATCTGCTTTGCTGACATCCAACTGCAGTACACTGCCAAACATCAACTGGCCAAGAGAGGAGGGTGCAAGGTTTGCTCACTGAAGCTTTATATGCATCACTCTGGATGCAAATGATGCTTCACTATGTTTCAATCAGCAACTCTATACTAAATCTAACTGGCCCCCCACTTTCATCACGGTATGCCAGACCTGGCAATCTGGTCCGGATCCAAGGTGGGAACATCATACCTGCCGCATGTTTTTCATCGTGAAATGCTTGGCAGAAGGCGTGCAAAAAGACACTGCCAGGCAGATCAACCAGATCAGTCAGCTCCGCACCATGATGGTTTGAGGCCTTTGCTGCCAACACCTGCACCACGACGAGAAGTCCAGAAGTTGACTTGCAAAACCAAGCCTTTCTCGCGCGAGGTTTTTTAGTCTTACTCATGAGGTTTGAACGGGAGACAGGCAAATTGATCTGCTGGTGGCAACCCTGGATGACGCATTACCCACCTGCAAACGACCCAAAAATAGATAAGTTCAGTCTTCCAGCAAAATGCACATGGGACACAGTATCATAGGATCATCAGGATTTAAGGGTGGACAAAATGGAAATGTCAAGTCTAGTATATAATGGCCATAAGACTGCTTGAGCCTGGAATCAACATGCTACTAGTAGCGAGTGTACCTCGCAAAAGTGCCTCTGCTGCTGGTTTCATGACTCCAAAAATATGTAGATATGTCTATGTATAACTTAAGATAATAATAGTTATAGATATATATATATATACATTTAATTTATAAGTAAGCAAATATGGATGAATATTGGATGCAGCTATCATACACATCCAGTAACGTCCCTGTTAGGACGCTAAAGACATGCAGAACATGACGCCTCTCAAAGGAGCGGTGGGGAAGAGGAAATGAAGCATTGGAAGGCCTCGGTTGAACAATTTGGCGCTCGATTTTCATGTACAGTTCATGGATTCCATGGATTTTCATAGTCCCCTATTAGAAGAAAGGTAGGAAGTAAGCCCCTGAATCATCAAACAACCATTTAAGTTGATATGTGTTGTTGAAAATATATACATGAACATACTATACAAGTTGGGGCAAATTACCGAAATTATCCCAATTTCGAAGTTGAAAGAGCGAGGTCAGAGCGCATACTTTAATATAGGCTTCCATGTCTTCTATCTTCCCCATCTTGCCCAATCTGCATTGAATGACTCCCTTCTATTTCAAAGTCCAAAGCACTCCCCTACGTGTGTACGGATGTTGCATCCCCCATAGCAGATTTCCATAGATTTCCTGTACATGATCCGGGTCAATCTGTTCAACCAGCTCTTGATTGTGCAACGACCCAGTCCACTAAAATGAAAATCACTTGGTAATTGGTGTGTGGGTTGAAATTGGACTAATGTTACTAATGGCACACGTTCGGTGATTTTGAAGCTTGTCTGACAATGCGGACCCATTCAAAACTGGATGACCACCAGGTTCCCCTCCAACCGAAAGAAAAACACAAACAACCACTTCAACTTCTGAGACGCCCATCTGCTGTAGTGCCGGAGCGCTGTTTGACCAGCCTGGTAACGACGTGCTTATTCACTGCTGCACTTCAAAGGAAAGTCTCTTGATTCCAACGCAGGATCATACACATAGACATGTGCAGCGCACATGTATATCATCTTGTATTGTATTGTTGAATGTAGGATAGTATTGTATTGTATTGCCGCGGTATTAATTTTGTATGGTTAGCAATATAGTGAAGTATAGTAACTACGAGTCCACTTCTCAGATTTGGACCTTTCCCGGTGTCACCAACACCATGCAGCCAGACCTCAGGGCCGTGGTCGAGTCATGTATACATTGTATATAGTCTATAGTACTAACATGTACTAACCTACCTCCAACAAAAACCAGCAAAAGCCGTCGAAACACAATGTTTTATTCAGAAATCTATACCTTAAAGTACTAAACTTTACTAAACATATGTTATCTTTTTGGAGCTTACTATCTCTGCAATGGCAGGGAGTAGCTGAGTAGCGGTCCCTCAGGTGCCAACCACAAGTGCCTCGTCTTCCGTCAACGGCGGCACCTCGTAGACCTGGCGACAAAGCGGTTCTGCCGGGCAGTTTCCGGATAGGTACCCCAATGGTGCCCTGATGGTCATAGCTGGTTAATGGATGTGAATAAAGCCCCCAAATATGGCAATCATATGGTAATAATATGATAATAATATGGTAATAATATGGTAATAATATGGTAATATATAATATTTAATATGGTAATATATAATATTTAATATGGTAATAATATGTAATATGGTAATAATATGTAATAATTAGTTTTGACCCATCCCCAGTTCATCCTGATATATATATATAGCTTGATCAATAATTCCAAGCATTTCCAAGTTATAATCTATAGGCATAGAATATCATAGAATGATACAACAAATGATGACTTACAGTACTACAATTAATTAAATTCATTCGCAAAGTAATGCAACTGTTTCCACTGTGCCACTGCCTCTCCAGCAGAGTAGCCTGCCGCTTTGTGCTTTGGAACAAACACGGCATGTTAGAGAAACTACCCAATGGGTTTCCAGTCAATGAATCATGAATATGATGAATCATTAAGATAGAAAAACAGTAAAACCAAAACAACAAACAATGCAAAGCACATAGTTGTGAACTTCAGGGCTGATAGGGGTAAAAATCAGTGAGATCAGCGACATTTCCACACTCTGGCGTCAAAAATGGATGAGGTATGGCTCCTCGACCACCGATGCTCAGACTCCTATCATAAGTATTGGAGCAGGGCACATCAATAATCGTCCAACATGGATCTCCGGTACCTGCATGCCGAAGAAGCGCTGACCTGCACTGTCCATTGGAACGCCGCAGGCCTCTGGGAGGCACAGTGCATGATCTTCAGAGCCAACGATGGATGTAGATGGATATAGATTGATGTAGATGCATATAGATGATTATAGACGGTATATTATGGATTGTTATAGTATATTATCAAATGTCTTCAAGTTAAGGGTGTTCCATATGTTCTATAAACCTGCAGTATTTCCAGCTCGTAGGAGGCAAACTACAGAATACAAACACACAAAGCGTGTGTTTTCAGCACATGTTCAACTCAAACCTTCTAGAGCTGGAGCTTCATATTCTATCCATCCGGCATCCATTCAGGAATACTCACCTCCTATCTGGCAACTTGAATGGTCCTCTGGATGTCAAGGGGAGAGCAACGTCCCTGCCTGGTGCCAAGCAAATTGCCAGCCATAAGCGCCTTGGGTCGCCTTTCCAGCACAGCAGGAAGTCGAAATATGTCCGCGATTTTACTAAAACACTCATCCCTTGGTCTATGCTTGAGGATATTGAAAAACATTAACATAATATTACATCATATGACAATATATCTGGAATTGCCTCGAGGCTGCAAGCAGGCTGAAATGGGCTGACCTACGTAATATACATCAATGAGCTCCAAGGTTAAGTTTTCTGCACAGCACTTCTGTGGTTTCTGGTGTTTTGCAAATATGAAATGTTTTGACAGTGAAATGCGGCAAGGCAATCATGCGAACAGAATTCAAATTAAGCACGCCAAAGATAGAATTAACTTAGCTTGTTTTAAAAGTAAAAGAGCCAGAAATGGCACTACTTTCACCACAAGGGGCAGCAAATCACTGTCCAGCAGCTACACTGTAATGATCGAGCTGCGATTCTGCTCCGAAGGTCGTCTACCAAGTCTGAATGGCGACGAAGCTAGCCTGCCAGTGTCAAACTTTGCCGGCTTTCAGCTGGTTTATTCCAACATATTCCAAATATATTCCAACTATATTCAATGTTGTCATAGTACGCTATACACTCCAAATCAAGTCTGATGATGACATTGCTTGTCAAGGTTTGTGCCTTGTTATTGAAAAGCGACATGAATTCGGGGACTAGTAACTCAAACAACTTTCCTACCCATAACATGTTGCGTTCACACAATTGAAACACCATGCCAATAAACCGACACACTCCTATTGCCAAGTTTCGATCAAACTTGTAGCCTATACCTACGTTGGATGCACCACCATAAACATATTTCCACAAGGATTGGATAGATAGATTAGATTGGATTGAATTTGATCAGACTAGATTAAATCAAAATAGATTAGATTAGATTGGATTAAATCAGATCAGATCAGATTAGACAGATAGGTAAATAGATGGATAGATAGATGGGTAGATGATAGATGGATTGATCGATAGATGGATCTATGGATAGATCGATCTATGGATAGATGGATTGATGGATCATGGATCGATGGATTGTTTGTTCATGGATAGATGGATAGATGGATCGATGGATAGATGAATAGATGGATAGATAATAGATGGATAGATGGATAGATACTTGGTGTGATGGATCCATCGATGGATCCATGGATGGATTGATAGATAGACACACAAATAGAAACCATTAATGTGCCGTTACGTCATTCATCATAGATCCTTCCAGCTTAAGCTGACTGGAAGCTAGAACCATCCTGCTATCCTGGAAAATAAGTGAAATCATCAATCTGGATGTGTAGTGCTTATTTAACTTGGAAGCGACGCCCAACTGAAGCACTTTGTGTCGGAATTGCAAGGCACCAAGTGTAGCTTTGGTGTCCAATGCATTGCCGGCGCAAAGCATTTGTGACCTAGGCATTGTGAACTGCGCAGGGCTCAAAGGTTTATAAGGTGTATGAACCTACCCTGTCTATTCATTGGGGAGTACTAGTATCATAGTCCATCAACCGGAAATCTCCATCAAAAGCATAATCTTGATGATTATCCAATAGGTAGGAAAGGGATCAAGAAACGTATGAAGTCAAGGTGTGATCTGTTTGATCTGATTTGAATACCCAGGATACTCCGGCCAGTGGGACAACCTAAAAATTAAACAACACCATGCAGTCATCATATTACTGTAATTATCATGCCAGCCAAGTGACATCCTTGGGATGTGCCAAAGCCAACGCTGGCACAAGCATGGCTTCAGATCGTGTAAATGCAACGGTGCCACGTAGTTATCGTCAAATGTTGGACAGGTGAGTGGCGGCTCATGCTGCTCTTTGCTGCCTGACATCGAAGGACGGATCAAAGGGATGTTATAATCTTCCAGAAATCCTGAGCCTCCTGCAAGCTTGTCCTGGCCTTGAACAAACACAGTTCCAGTTTGAGCACAGCTAAACTTGCGGCTCTCATGTGGTGATTTGCGGAGCAAAATGGCTCCGAGCAATGGCCCATGCTGATTTGTCCAGGAACCCTTCCAGTTGGAAGAAATGACATCCGATATCCTTAGTGGTGGCATCAAGCTCGTATCTCCAATCTTTCCACTAGTAGGCTTGTTTTAGACAGTGCTAAAAATCATGGGCATGAAAAAGTCACTGAGAATTCGCCAGGATTCCGGCAACGTCGAAAAGATGGCTGGCCAAACTCATCTGATCCGTTCTTACTAAATGCGGCCAGCGGCCTAGGGAGATGATATAACAATCGGAAAACCTGTTGCACAAGCCATAACAAAGCCATACCAAGACCACATTTACGACGCAAGGGCTGCGACGTCACGTCGTCTCCGATGAATTTCAGAAACATGCCAAAAGCTGTTCTTTGGCTGATGGCTTGAGGCAAACTTGCCAGTTTTCCTATGGGAATCCCAATAGGGAAGGCGCGCAAACGCGCATCCTTGGCTCAGATCTCGCTCAAGGATTTGCAGGCTCTCAGGGTATTCTTCAGTAGTTGGGCATTGCCACGTTCCTGATTTTGCTGCTGTTGAGCTTAGAAGTTGGCATTCCAAAATCTGGAAAAGAGCCATGTCAGCACCATGTTGATTACAAACCGCGTAGGGTAAACAAACCATGGGATCTGGCTGTCACTGCAACCCATGAGAAGCCCGATGTCAATTTGATCCATGTCCAGTGGATCCATTCCCCAGAGGATTGGTAGGGAAAATCTGCGAAACCCGAATTCATCCCATGAAATCTGTCCATGATGAGCTGCCTCTTGTGGTGAACTCATCCCAAAAAAGGTGAACAAACCTGTCACCATATTTAACAAGATTCTCATGAGATTCCTATTAGATTCCCATGATATTACCATTTATCATATTTTTTTTCTGATTAATACTCTCATTAGATTCCCATCTATCATATGTGGTTTGAAAAATCACATTCCCATTACAGTAATATTCCCATTAGATTCCAACTGTATAGCCATTAGATGTATATATATATATTGATTCCCATCAATTATAGTTAAATGGTTTTTCATACTCCCATTAAAATTAATATCTTCCCAGTATATTCCCATTATCTTCCCGCCTGGAAGTTCAGAGTCTGGTGTTTTTTCTTCTTTGCACGGCTGTTGAGCATTCGCTGCTGGTCGGAGAGCGCCTACAGGGATCTGCACAGTGCTTTGATTTGTATTCGGGGTGCCATTTCCACAAGATATATATATATATATGCATAATCATATGTGTATGTTTACTGTTATGGAGGTTGTGGTTGTTGTTGTTGTTGTTGTTGTTGCTGTTATGAATATCATTAGATATATGATGATATTGTATTCTAAATGATTATATATATATTATGTTATAGATTATGTTTCATATAATATTATATATATGATATCAAATATAATATCAGATATGATATTAAATATGATATGGTATATATACATATGTGATAATATTTTGTTATACAGTACATATCAATGATTATATTCATATTAATATTCATATCTGTGTCACACTACGTCGTTCTGTCCCGTAATATTGTATCGTATCATAATGTACTATATTGGGGTGTAATACATTATATTGCATTGCATTGGATTAGATTGCACTGAAACGTATGTTCATGTCTGTAATCTATCATATCGTAACATATTGTATTAATTATAATATTTAATATAGTTATATAATGTCCTATAGTCTATGCCAAAAATCATCATTCACCACCAACTGACTGTCATCAATTAACCATTAATATTACTGAATTTTACGCGTAAAGAGTATATATCACTGAAAATTGTTCATCACGATACTCATCATCAAATGATCATCATATTTCTCTGATAGTACTCATCATCGATTCTTCTACCCACATATTTGGTCCCATGAATACTACCATAAAAACTACCATTTTGGATCATTTGGATTGGATTTGGTTGCTATTTAACTGCCTTTCTTTTGGGGCACCGCACAAATAGCGACCTCCTGCATGCGTTGTTCTGCGAAGCGGTCAGCTCGCCGGGCGCTGAGAAGCTCATCCGCCTGCTCCTTCAGCACAGGCGCCCCAAAATGGAATGCTCAGCACTGATGATAAACTGGTTGATGGTTTTAACCATCTTGAAAAATATTAGTCAGTTGGGATGATTATTCCCAATAGTTGATGGATTTTGGACATGGTTATATATATATAACATTTTATAACCATCAATAAATATCCATCAACTGATGATAAAAGTCTTTGGTTAGAAATTTGCAATATTTTTTTCAGGACACACTTCCACAAGTCATTCTGAAAAAGCTCTTTGAACTATGCGCAAATATCGTGCTGATTTTGGATTTCAGATCACGCAAAAATCGTTGCTAGTCATCAAAACTGATTAAACATGATTGAACTATATAATTATCCAATTTCGATTTGTTTACAATAATCCACACATAGTATAATTATGTGTGTGTTTGACCACAAACAATATCAAATCATTACTTAGTAACACATTTGTAAAGCATCCGACCACATGGCATCGTCAAGCGAAAACTGAGGCCAGTCTTTCTTCAGCAGCTCGCTTTTCTTTTGCTCTCTCCGTCCAAGCTGTTCCTGACCATTTTGCCGAGGCACGAGTCGTCAATGCTCAAGGAATGCAAAAGTGCAGAGTACACGCAAGAAGTCTCTGCTATCAACAAATGAAACGTGTTGGGTCCGTATCAGTTGGTCCGCCAAAAAATCAGGTTGAGTCCGTACTTTTCTTTGGTAGGTATTATGTTTCTCCCCAACAAACACAACAAATCAGGCAGCAGTTTTTGCGCCGCTGCGCCTGCGCCTTGTGCATGGCTTTCAGCAACTGCTGAAGCAACGCCTTGCGCAACGGATCAGCTGATCAGTATGCAACAAATTGAAACAGGCAGAATTAGAGGATGCAAAACCAGGATCAAAAAGTTTACAGACTGCACATCGCTCTCCTTGCAGATCGAAACCTTTCGCCGGTTCTGATCAAAGCAACTAACTCTCACACAACCACTTTCTTCCAGCAACTCTGCAACATTTTGCCCGGCATAGTGTCCATACACTGACTCGTGGTCAACCCTAGGCCCTGAACCTACAGGACCTACAGTCTTGGCAAAGCTGTTCATCGATGTTCATCGTTTCTTGAAGAATCTTGTGTGAAACTTTGTCAGATCCGTGAACTTTATTGAGGGAAAAAAAAAGCAGTCTCAAAGACATCATGCAGGTTGCCTTTTTCTGCAGCAAGGAACTTTCTTGCGGATACTGCTGCATGTAGCAGTGTCGTGCCTGGCTGCGTCAAACTTCATCATTTTCATGACTTCTACGCAGCTGGAAATGTTTAAAAAGAGTCGTTGACCAGAACCGTTGGCCTGTTCAGTCCAGGCTCAGGAATACACCAAAAACTCTTACACATTGGCAAGATCCAAAAGACTCCAGAATCAACATGAAGGAAGTGCAGTCGCCGGGAGCATGAAGACCTGCAGCAACAGCAAGCTTCCAGAGTCCGTGGAGGGTGCGGGAGGTGTTAGAAACCCACCGAAACACAAAAGACACATCTTGCCACTTGTCACATCTTGTCAGTAATTGGATATCCAAATTATCAGCCCCCTATGAATGGATATATTAATGCCTGAACTACATTTGTATGTTATATAATACATAGTAGGATATATATAATATAATATAATGTATAATATAATGTATTGATGGTGGATATAGTAGCAATGGTGAATACGTGGTTAAGTATTTATTGGTGAATATCATATATTACACAATATATATATATACATAATATAAATATGTACTATATATTTATGTACATATTATATAGATAATATATAATATATAATTATATATATATTATATAATTATATATATTATATCATATGTATATATAATTATATTATTATATATGCATTGAATAGATGTGTACACCCAATAATGAACGGTTTTTCAGACTTCCAATAACCAAATGGATGGATTCCAGATGGTGATGCTCCAGCCTTCCCCACGTCACCAGCACCTTCTTCGCCCTTAGAGCTGGACGGTCATGACAGTCCCAGGTGAGAAAATGGCTGTGTTTTGTGGGAAACATATGGGAAACATATGGGAACCATATAGGAAACATATGGGAAACATATGGGAAACATATGGGAAACATGGTGATTAATCAAGGGAAATCGTTTCATTCCCAACAAAAATCAGACAAACCCGTACAAGCACAGATACGGATACTCTGCACGTAATGCTGAAACGCCACACTGGTTGCTTGGAAACATCTTCCAAATTTGTAAATTCCCTCAGATCATGTGGAATCAGGTCGAATCCGATTTGGGTTTGCCTGGATACCGCAAGATGGTAGTTTTCATGAGAACATGACCATTCAAACAGATGATAAAGATAAACATGTATATATATATATATCATACGTTATATATAAACGATGGGATTTTGATAGTCCGGATTTTGAGACAATCCCAATGTTTGTGATCATCGGCACTCAAGCCTCCTGCTGGGATCCACACAAGTTCGGAGATTTGCCTCCTATGAGTTAGTAAAGGACCGGGCATCTTGGCTTCTCAAGTTTTCATAGCATCTCTTCAAGTTGGATTCAAGAAACTGCCTCGAAAAACTACTGGCATACTTTTGAGCGATCAAGATCTTGGTGTATATATATATATTGATCCACTCATGACGTTTGCTAGTTCGGAAGATCTCCAGAAGCTCTTGACTTGCCAGGCATGTTGTCCTCAAGAATTTTCAAAACGTGTCTCCATTTCATACTTAACTGTTGACATTGAGTCATTGAGTACTCAATGGCCTAAAGTACTAAGCAAGTTGAAGTCTCCAAAAAAAAATAAGAGGTTTGAAACTTTCTGCAGGAGAAATGCCTACAATGTCCTCCAAGAAAAAGCATGGCAAACATCTGCAGCCCTTCTCAGAAGGCAATTGGAACTGGCTGAGGCTGGCCACATTTAATCGGAAACTCCACGCTATGAAATCTGTCTCTCTGAAAAACATGAGATACTGAGATACCCCAAAACCCCCAAGTCCCCTGATTTCTCATGTTCCACATTAAATATTAGAATGGCCATGACTTCCGGGTGTCACCCCATGTCAAACTTCCACGCCTGGTTCCCACGAGGGCTACACTGGAGTTGGGTGACAGCGCAGAGGAGAACGAAGTCATCACAGATGGACCTGGCTTCTAATTATTCTCATACACCGAGGGCCAAAATGGTTAATGTGGCAAATTCCCTCCATGTATAGATATTTAATGATATTTCTATAACATGCAAGAAAATACATGATGATTTTCCCATTAAAACCTCCATCTAGATCATTTACTTGGGAGATTTCCAAGCTAGCAATGTTTGATTACTGAAAAGTATGCTCTAAAATTTGGAGCATAAAATGCATCAGGAGCATGTCTCCGAGATTTTTTGATTTTAGGGTTATATTGTGATTATTTCATGTGATTTCCAGATTATGTTGATTTAATATGATTTAATAGTAATAGCACAATATGTTCAAATGCAGATGGAATTGAAATACATAGTTGTTGAGTTCTACAAGAAACATGAATCAAGAAATGTTGGTAACACTCTAGTGTCTCAAGATTTCCGAAGATAGGGGGCAAGTTGTTTTTAGTTGGTTTTCTCAAGTAAAACCACCTTGCCCCACTGTTGTCCTTAACTGACTCTATCTACAAATTAAGAATAAACATAATCCAAAACATAGATCAGTTAAATAACTTGTAAAAAATTGGTTTTATTTGGATTGGTCTATTCACTGATTCTACTGTTTTGGATATCATAAATAAACCAATCCAAAACATCCAAAACTTGCCATTCAACCATTTCGCCGACTATATAGAACTATAATTTTTGGAGACATGTCCTTATTGGGCACGTGACATTTCAATGTTGAAGTCGAATTATGTCCACGAACGGTTCAAACACGGAATGATGATGTAGGTTTGTCTGAAAATAGGGTATATTCCCAAACAAATAGCCATTTAATAGGGATAATGATCAGCAAAACCATTGGGTAAAAAGGGGTACACTATTTTCAGACACACCCATTTATACACCAATTGTCTAGCTTGCCCAACCACCTAAAAGCCCTGCCACAACTTGCGGACCCATCCTCCACTTTTCGTCAAACCCAAAGATTGTTTATGTCTTCCAGTCAATTTCCCTGGTTGATTGCTGGCTACTAGTTACTAGTATAAATCCTATATATGTCCATTACATCCCCATGATATTTTCTTAGTGTCACATTCCCACGTTTGGGGTCAATATCTGGTAATCAAACATGGCTGGCATGAAAATTCCCCATTTAGTTCGATGATTTCCTCAGCTATACACCTCCATTCAGTTCTTCCGGCCATGTTTAATTACCGGAGGGTATGTTTCGAAAAGGTCAACAATTTAAAAAATATTTTTCTGTGGCTATGTCTATAAATGCCCATAAATGTATATAAATATTTGTAAATGTCCCCACGTTCCATTTTCCATTATTGGATCTATGTCATAACCATGTTAAACTACCATTGCTAAACAGTGTTTCCTCTTAACATCAATGAATTGCTATGTGGAGATTTCTTAAAATGGTGGTTCCCAAAACCATGGGCTTAAATACTAAAATGGTCTAATGACTTGGATGATTATTTGGGGTAGCACCATTTCAGGAAACCATCAAATCGCTATGGTACCCCTAAAATCGTCCATTATTAAAAGGATGTTCACAAACCATTGGAGTAATGTGGGTAAAACAATGTTATAAACCACCCATTTGGGAATGGTAGACATACCACCTATTTATGCTTTGGGGGATGGTTTATGGCATTGTTTTACCCACATTATCCACATTGAACCCCCCCTGTTATGGGGGTTTCCATAAATGGAGGTACCCCTAAATCATCATAATCATCCATTTTAATAGGACTTTCCCATATAAATCACCCATCTTGGGGTACCTCCATTTATGGAAACCCCCCATTTTGGTTCAACGTAGCGCCTCCAACGCCGCTGGCTTTGACTTCGGGCTCCGTGTGACGAGACCAGGCCTCCACGGCCAAAGCCAAGGCCTCGGGATGATGCCAATAAAACATTGTAAACGTGTATAATATATATATATACATATAGTGTATATCTACTTAATCACTACCTTATATATATATATGTATATATATATTATAACCATATTATATATAGAATAAATGTGTATATATATAATTATATATATTAGTTGTATGGAACTCCGGATATTGAAAGAGTTGGTTAAGATTTCGAAGTGGATTTAGTGTCAACATGCCCTAACTATTCTTAACCTCATTCACAATGATTTCTTATTGCACGTTCTGGTTTGACATTCTGCTCGCCAAAACTCATCAAACCCCTCTCTGCCGCTGGGTGACTGGATTTCCATAGGCCTTGGCGAAAGCCGCAGCTAGAACTCCAAGTGAAACTTTGGCTATGCGGCAAGTCTGTGGGGTGCCATCCTTGACCTACAAGAATGTGGAAGAAAGTGACTATAAATCATCCATTTTGGGGAGTTGCTCGGTGATGGTGTCTGGGCACCCAGGCTGCTCCTGCCAAGACCTAGGGCGTGCGTCAGATGTGAATTCCGATTCAAGAGGGCATTATCGGATGATAAGCTGGCCAGTCATGTATATGGAGTTTGTGTGAAAATAGTATTAAATAGGAGACCACCCAAAAATTGATAGTGTTTCATGATTTTCCCCATTCTATCAATGGGAATTCCAGGATCCCAAAATGGAGGTACGTTAGTACCATATTGTTGGCCATATTTTGAGGGGATATTCCCTTACATAGGCCTTACATAGGCCTTATATGTGGTAGGTACATCCCCAGGGATCCCAGCGATGCCAAGCACTTTGAATGCCGTAGTTTCCGGTCCCGACCTTGGAAGCAGCACCGAGGTGTCACATCTAAAATCTCATGGTCCAAGAAATCATTTAGGGTATAAATTATACATTATAAATGATCAACAAAACTGTAGAATCTAATGGTTCAAGATATGTATATATAATATTTTCATTTTTTTCAAATATCAATTAATATTATATAATCAAATGGTCTGGTTCACAGTAAAATAAGTATAATAATTATATTATTTGCAGTATAAATATTGGTATGATATATACATACATATGATCATATACGCGTAGATACCCCACTTTGGGAGAAAACCATGTCTATTCATTTCTGCTGAACCTTTACAAATAGCCTTGAATCCTAGATTTCCATAGTTGGATTCCCGGCTAAGATACGTAAGATAGCTCTGCCTTTTGTATCTTTCTGAATGATGAGATTGGGAAAGCATGCAAAGGCCATGTTCTCATGTTGTCTAATTAGACTCATGGGAAGTCTTGTCTGCTTGGACATTTCTTTGAGAGTTTGCAACCACTTTGAATGTCCACGGGGGTTCCCTGCAGCGTGCGGTTGAGTAAAACTAGATAACTGCATTGTTCGTATATACTGCCACCAAGTAGAGGACCCTCAGCACAAGCATCAAACACCAGCACAAATCACCCCATTCTATACTACAGATGTTTACGTATATTATCCACGACTATTCCATCAGTATCCCATTATTACAACCATTGTTGCCAACATATTTCCACCATTATCTTCCTATCCTTCGCAATCACTGCCACACCGGATCCGCTTGGCGCCATGCCCAGTAAAAAGGGCACTGGCCACAAGCAGGACCAAGAGCATATATCTGCGGGAATCAACCGTGGCACGAGATGACAAGAGGAAAGCCCAGAACCAGCCACCACGAATTGTGGATATGTTTTTTTTTTCGAGCTGCCAACACCTGTAGCAGCCCCAATACATCCCAGGATTGTTGCATTTTCCTACGTAAGTTTATTTAGGAAACGCGATGTGCCTGTGACTGCTAGAATCTAGAGAAAAAGTGTGGAATTCATCAGTCGCTAAAAACAGATCGTCCTCTTCTACTGCATATACAACGTCTACTGCATGTACAACAGGAAATGCTCTATCCTAGGTGACGGTACTCCCCATCAGGCCCAATATAGTATGCAACCACACGAAAGGATAGAAAAGTAAAATCCTCTACCTTTTGCAGATTAGTATAACCATATATTATATCAATTATAAAGAGTCAACTACATGCAATACAATCATTTATTCAACCATTGGAATGATACTGCATATGAATTCCATTCTAATTTGCAATCATTCTATCATATGTATATATATATATACGTATATATAATTCATATATGATATATAGCAAACTATGCACTGCCACGGTGGGTGGAAGAAATCTTGCACCACGTCTATAACCTTACATTTGCTATCATTTGCTAATGCATAACTTGTACCCCCGCACCCCCAAGCTCAAGGTTGAATGACATGTCAACAGGTGGTGCAGGATTTCCGTCACTCGCACAAATCCATTTTGATCACTGTGTCGTCAAACAAGATTAAATTAGGAGCAGGAGGTTTCAAGTGTAGGCCCTTGAAAGTGGTGCAGGATTTCTTCCATCAACAGTAGCATTGGAATTATTTGCAATCCAGCCCCAGCCGCCATGCCTCAGGCACTGAGCCATCGCAGGGACCTCTGCCTCAATGAATCCAATGGATTTCAATGGATTTCAGAGTTCCCACCCCAAAGTGGTCATAATCCTTGTTAATGTGGGTAAAACAATGCCATAAACATCCATAAACCATCCCCCAGTCATCACCATTTTTATGGGTGGTATGTCTAGTCGTACGTTTACCATCAAAAATTGGGTGGTTTATGACATTGTTTTACCCACATTAGTCTCCCAGTGCCCCCAATCGTCTCACTCTGACCTTACTATGGCAAAAGGAGTTGGCCCCCCAAAGCAAAACCGTGCAGTTAAGCAACCTCTCTGGCACTCCAAGCCAAACTGACCTGCAGCATTTCCCCATAATAACCCGAGCATTCCCGAGCCACATTCATCTATTCCGACATGGATTTGGATTCAACCACCTCCAATTCACTGCCACTTAGACTTGGCCTTTAGCTCTAGGAGTACGTCGAAAGATAATCCAGCAGTGGCTGCAGCACTGGTCACACTGTTATATTTAATGCTACGATGAGTGAGGGATTTTCGAGCGAGATTTTGCAGCATGCAGTCTCTAAAAATTGCAAGCACTTTCCAATGACAAGAACATCTCGCTTTGGCTAGCCGGAGCCCGGAGCCTCGCAAAGGCCAATGCAAAAGATAGTGCACAAACAAATGCTGCCGTCAAACCTTGGCCAGCACTCATGCACCAGCCAATCCAAGAGGCAGATACGAGTAGAGCATGGGTTTGCCCAAAAATGGAGGATGCAGTAAATACATGCTGCAAATGCCATACATGATTGCTTACAGTATATATATATATACATGTATATACCATGTCCCATTGTGTTCCCCTAATGGTTTGCATTTTCGGCAAACATTGAGCCATGCCAAGCAGTCAAGACACGGCGCGCTTACCACACAAAGACGCTGTCGCGAGCTCCCTAACCAGAGCCCTTGCACCTGCCAGTTAGCATGCAGTGAGTTGTTTTTTGGTGTATATATATAATAGATTATAATAGGATATGATGATATAATATAATGATATGATAAAATCAATTGTTGTACCGTAAATAATAATATCATTACATATTTATTGATAATATTAACTAGGATATTGAAAAGAGACTTAGGATGTCAGAAACCATCACGGATATGAATTAATAATTAAGAGATCGGGGTATAATCAGCAATCAACCATTGATTTTACTGTTGATATTAGCCACAGAAAATGGAGAGTGGGGGAACATGGAGGCCCCAAATAGGGACCCCCCTTTATTTAAAGAAATTGGATATTTACTGGGATATGTAAGCAACAATATGATAGTTGGGTTCGTCCTAAACCAGCATTTAAAATGATGGCAAGCCATGGGATGAAATGGGAGGTGCAGGAAGACAATACCTTGTCTTCGGACAAATAAGTTGCTGCTGTTCCACTTGGGTCCTTATACAACAACAGCATGTTTACACAGCACTACGAGTTCTACTTGCTTCAAAGTCGTAAACAGATTAGTAAACATCCTGAAATTCTACATCGTTCCTTCTTGAAGATTGGCTGTAAACATCCTATGGGTCTTGGATGAACTTTTGAAAAAACCATGGAATCCCGGCAATCCCAAGCGCTCTCTACGCTGCGTGTCGTGGAGTTGTGGAGCCTCCAACAGGATCATGTCGGGTATCATCTCCACCAGAGGCTGGTCCTACAGCACCGAGCTGCGCCTTTTGGCACTGTCATTCAGAACTGGCAAGTTATACACAACTTCATTGCTGGTTTCAATGATTTTTAATCATGTGCAATCCATCTGATAGGAAAATCTCAGTAAGTCATTGGGGATGAGCACAACAAATATATGTTAAAAAACGAACAGTAAAAAACATATTTGAAACCACCAGCCAGAACAACAGTTCTACATGATTCTACCTTGGACCTTCTCATACATTCTCATACTACGGAATACAAACCAATAGAGTTATGCCATCCTCTCTGTAGTACCGCAAGCCATCTAGTCCCAAACGCGCTTGGCAAACCTGCAAGCATTTCTTGTTGCCGCTGGTGGACAGCAGGGAAAGTCGGGTCCAATGATTCTAGAGCTTGGAATGTGTGTTCTGAAAATTTCTGAAACATTCTGCGAATCACCAGGTACACAAAAGTACAGACGACTGCATACCCTGACATGCCATAATGCCGTTCCAGTGGCAGAAACTGATCATTGGCTTCGGAAAGTGTCCAACTAGACTGGGTCCAACTGCATCTGCCGCACAATTGCATGGCCCCATCGAGTCGATCGCAGCCGCCTTCCAGCCCTTGTCTGGGACGACCGTGGCCCAAGAGGCAAATCCCTCGCCCAAGGGCTTTGGATGGCCATGGTATCTATATGCAACGACTTTTATTCTCCTTGGAAAGAGAAAACAAATTGAAAGGATATGAAAGGATATTACACGCATCCCTAATTATATAATTACATTGTTTATACGTTTATAGTCTTCCAAGATGAGTGCTTCTAACCCTGACCTCGTTTTATGGAGTCAACCTACCTCGTTTTGCAACGATGGATCCTGAGAAAAGTCTGATTTCTGTATATCTCTGTGACACCTTTGTATTCTTGCCAACAAAGTTTTGCTCATACACAGATCACATTTGTTAATTTTGCCGTTGATCCCCTACTTATATGGGGCTATCACTCTCAACCAACAGGCCACTTGGGGTCAAGCTCGCCTTGAGTACCATGAGCAACGCGGACACCAACATGGTATGACACCAAAGCCGCAAGTCACCGAATCGCAGGACCTCATGGGGACGGAGATTTGGAGGGGGGTTGCTATACTGCTATACTACACCAGCATACACCAGCCAACAAAAAAAAGAAAGGCATCTTTTTTGTATACTGAGTATACTGCCATATACTTCCACATTTTCCCCGTGAGAGTTGTGGCTGCATTGGACATCAGAATACCATCATGAGCAATGCTTTAGCCGATGTCATAGTCACATTTCGCGTCACGCTCTCCTGCGGAAAAATACCCTCAAGGGAAAAGGCGTGGAAAAAGCGGCGCAGGGATAGATAAGAGGATGTTGCAGCAGAGTGTAGTTTAAAAAGATCTAGCCAGTTGATTTATTTCACTATCGCTCACTGACCATGGAAATTGCTGAGGTTGGCACAAGACCAATGCAAACCACCTGGCCAATCAAGCATCCGGTTTGCCAACTCAAGAAAAAACGAAGAACTTTGGAATTGAACTTATATATACTTACAACAACTTATTAGACTCCACCTTGTTTGATACATTCAGCAGAAATTCCACAGGGGACACCATTCGGAATGCTAAGCCCTGCAAAACAACAGTCATCCTTTTGTGGTCATTGGATGTCAGAGCAAAGAACCGAGTTGCGGACCGGAAGCAAGTCCATGAACACTTCCAAGACCATCACCAAGAAGCCCAAGTCAGATCCCACGCCCCTCAGTGGTTTCTAGGCTTGGTGCAAACGCGTGAAGATTCAATCAGCCATTCAAAAATGATGGGTAACGGGGTAAATAGAACTATCAGAACAGCTCATTCTGGAGTTGCAATCCGAAAACATCAGATGCATGAAGTGTTGAACCAGTCCAAATGTGGCAACAGCACCCTTTGCCCGAAGTACGCATTTGAAACAATTCTTCAATTCATGGTTAAACAAGAAAAATGAAGAAATACCGGGACATCTATGATTTCAATCCATAGTCCCATTTCTCTTGTATAGAAACAACACGTGTCGTCCAAAGATGGATCGATGGATCGCCATTGGCCAATTCCAGGCCAATTCCAAGGCCTGGGCTTTGTGGCGTCAGCGCCTGACAGAAGTGGAGAGTGGTCAACTAGAAGAAATTGGTGGGTTTTTAGCCACAAATCATATAATGAATTATATATATAATGTACTGTTGCTCCAAGAAATTCTGGGAGAATAATTGATTGATTCTTGAAATATCAGATATAACTTTTTGCATCCTTTTGCCATTGGTGTGTAACACTGAGCTCCAACACAATTAGGCCTTTAACCTCGCCCAAAACATGACGTGACATCTGGTGCCTTCATAGGCAAAGGACATGGAGTCTGTGTGGGGTCGGTGCAGCTCATCCTTAGACAAAACCGGCAAGGCGATTCAACTCATGGCCACTGAACATCCTCTATGGTGTCTTAATGCCTGGAAAAGATATAACATGGTTTGCTGGAAAATCCTCAATTATCATCAATTATCAAGGGATATCAAGGGTGTCTTAATGGGGAAATCACATATAATTAAGGATTCTCCAGCAAACCATATGTTTGATTCCCAAAGGATAAATATTGCATCATAGGCACCATCCATCGCACATAGCTGCGCCTGCGAAGTTGGACATAGTTGGACACAGCTCCACCCGATCCCAGCGGCTGCATCGAAACATGCCGGCAAAACGTTGCAAGGTACAAACCAACCTCAGACATCGGAACTTCAAATACGCCTTGTCCGTCCATGCTGCTGAAAATGATCTCACACAACTGCGAATCTATGCCAAATTTACATATATATCTACAGATATTAAGATATGTTATATAATTTTACGTGTATATATATATAATTCTATATATTTATGTTGTGTTATGTAATGTAATGTAATTTATGTGTGTATTTAATTTATGTATTTTATGCAATTTATGTATGTATGCATGTATCATATGTATATGTGTGTGTATGTGTGTATGTATGTGTATGTATGTATGTATGCATGTATGCATGTATGCATGTATGCATGTATGCATGTATGCATGTATGCATGCATACATGTATGCATGGCATGTATGCATGTATGCATGTATGCATGTATGCATGTATGCATGTATGCATGTATGCATGTATGCATGTATGCATGTATGCATGTATGTATGTATTATGTACATATGTGGGTCATATATTCAAACCATGTGTCCGATAATCTTTGTATAGCGTATTAGCATATGATTGATAATATCTTGTATTATAGAAAGTGAACAAACAAAGAGGATCAAAGAGGCATCAGTTCAGCCCGAGCGGCATGTTCCACAAAAAGTCCAACCAACAATGCCACTGCTGGCAGTGCCCATCGCAAGATTTCTTGACCTCTCAAGCTGGTGGTCGATTCGGTCAATGTTAATCATCTACAGCTGCCACAGGCCACACGAGCACCTGATGTCAAAGCCTGGAATGGATCGGTGACAAAAGATCGGTCAGATAGGGATGGATCAACAGCCAGATATGCCAAAAGCGACATCTTGCGACTATGATCAACCCACAGTCTGCTTATTCTACTCGCCGTTTTGCTATCCCCTGACTGTTTCACTTCTTTTCAACCCCATCCAAAGTTTTCCCATTCCCACCTTCTCTGCTCAAGTACCGCTCCGCTCCTGTACAAGTCTGTTTTGTTTTGCTCAAGGTCTTCAAAGAACATAGGACAAATTTCACAAGACCTGACGCCATATCCAGATATGAGGTACTTAAAATGTCACACATCGTCATCAAAAAGCTCACCAAATGGCACCACCGAGAAGTACAAGTACCAAAAGCACCCACAAAATTTGGTATGAAACCATCAAATTTGGAGTTTCCCCTTGTTTCTCCCAAAGATTTTGGCATATTTTGGCGGTTCGACCAGTTCGATCCCAAAAAAAATTGTCATTGAGTTCCCCTCCAATTTGCGGGATCAATCTCAAACAGTCGTTGCTCCCGGGTGCAAAAACGATGACAATGATGTGTTCCCATCATTTCTCATCCGCGAAATTGTGTGATTTCGAAGCCCATTTTTGCTGCGAAATAATCATTCGAATTGTCCAATCCAATTTGGGATGTGTTGATCTCAACATGTATTTTTTTCTAATTCCATTTCTGGTTCCTAAAATTCTGGCTGAATTGCCATAAGTCACCATCATTTACCGTGATCCAGCCAGTAGTACTCCCACCAATCACTGCCCTTTTGGTTTCAGCCAAGAAAATCGTGATTCCCCCTGACTGTCCTGACTAACATGTAGATACTATTGCTTATGATGTTTACGGTTCAAAACCCTGGCACCCTTTAAACTAACAGCAAAATCTCTGATTGTACATGGCTTTGTCTGAAAATAGGGAAGCCTCAATTGTGGATGGTAAATCATAATCTTCCCTTGACACAGCCATTACTTGGGGGTATCCCCTGTTTCAGAGACATCCAAAGATTATATCAAGTTGGTTGTAAGTTATTATTATGCCATAATATCCCGACTTGACTAAACCTCTCCATATGTGTTGCTTAAATCTCCAACTTAAATCGAAAAACATCAAAGAATAGAGAACGCCTGGTTTCTGTTTTAATTCGCTGTAATGTGGACTTATGTAGAATAGGATCTCCAGGTTTTATTTTTTTCGAGGTTATATTCATTTCTATCCCCATAGTTCTTGCTCAAACATACAATTCAAATCAAAAAACATGAAAGAATAGGTCCCGCCCCAAATGTATCTCAAAGACCTAAACCTAAAACATATTGTATTGTTAAAACAAGACTATGTCGACGGCCCCATCAAAGAACAGGTTTGTTAAAAAAGAAAAATCATAGGTACTCCATTGAGATGCCCATGTGTCTTGCTTAAATATGCAAGTTAAATCAAAAAACTTCATATTCAGAATAGCTTGCATCCAAAAACATCAGAGAAATCAATAGGTAATCCATTTACAATTGATGTTTATCAATAGAAATCATAGGCAATCCAATTAAATCAATAGACATCCAATCAGTTTTGATTTTCCGTGTCCTCCCCGGCCGGTACTCGAAGCGCTGAGCACTGGAGCTACTGGAGCTGCAAAGCCTAGCGCTTAGAAAAGGG
>CAMXCT020003720.1:30000-56138 GCA_947184155.2 Cladocopium goreaui
GGGAGGGCGCTAGCTATCTATCCAGCTAGCTAGCTATCTCGCTATCTAGCTATCTATCTAGCAAGCTAGCTATCTATCTAGCAAGCTATCTATCTATCTATCTATCTAGCTATCTATCTACCTATCTAGCTAGCTATCTTGCTAGCTATCTATCTACCTATCTAGCTATCTAGCTAACTATCTATCTAGCTATCTAGCTATCTAGCTTTCTATCTATCTAGCTATCTATCTATCTAGCCATACAGCTGTCTATCCAGCTATCTAGCTATCGAGCTATCTAGCTAACTATCTATCTGGCTATCTAGCTATCTAGCTTTCTATCTATCTAGCTATCTATCTATCTAGCCATCCAGCTGTCTATCCAGCTATCTAGCTATCGAGCTATCTATCTAGCTATCTATCTATCTATCTAGCTAAATATCTACCTATCTATTTAGCTATCTATCTATCTATCTAGCTATCTATCTAGCTACCTCTTTATCTATCTAGCCAGCTATCTATCTATCTAGCTATCTATCTAGCCATCTATCTATCTAGCTATCTATCTAGCCATCTATCTATCGAGGTATCTAGCTATCTATCTATCTAGCTGGCTATCTATCTATCTAGCTATCTATCTACCAAGCTATCTATCTATCAAGCTATCTATCTATCCAGCTATCTATCTATCTATCTATCTATCTATCTATCTATCACATGTAATCCTGTCGGCTTTCCAGAGAAGGTTAGTTCGCAAAAACCAACTAATGTAACTTGGGTTTAAGTTTAAATTAAAAAAAGCGGGAGGGGGGGGGATTGGGGGGAGGGCGCAGCGCCTCCCCCCAAAGCAGAATGCAAGCACCTCTTCTCACATGTTACGTTGCTAGTTTTCAAGAGAAGGTTGGTCATGTGATACTCAGGGATGTAAATACTGTGCAAAATGCATCTTACATGAAAATCAAGTATTTAAAGCAGGCAAAGCAAAAAAAAGCAGAGAAGCAAAAAAGCAGAGAAGCAAAGAAACAGGAAACGCACAAAAGCAAAACAGCAGAAAGGCAAAGAAGCAGGAAAAGCAGAAAAGCAGAGAAGCAGGAAAAGCAGGAAAAGCAGAGAAGCAAAGAAACAGGAAAAACAGAAAAGCAAAAAAGCATAAAAGCAGAGAAGCAGGGAAGCAGGAGAAGCAGAAAAGCAAAAAAGCAGAAAAGGCGAGAAGCAGGAGAAGCAGAAAAGCAAAAAAGCAGAAAAGCAGAGAAGCAGGAAAAGCAGGAAAAGCAGGAAAAGCAGGAAAAGCAGAGAAGCAGAGAAGCAGGAAAAGCAGGAAAAGCAGAGAAGCAGGAATCCAAAAATAATTCCTAAACCTGATCAAAAAAAACCTAAAATAATTAGCCCTCCTTTTTCAATCTATGATCTCCGAGCTGTCACAGAAGCCAATCTTTGAGAATAGTTGGCAACTGATCCAAGAATCCACGATAAATGTTGAAACACATGTTGCTTTACTTTCGCTACCGCTGTAGCTGTCGCTTGGGTCCCTTGGGGCTCTCTCTTTGGTGGAGCTCCCCGCAGTCCTTCCGAGCCAGATACTGCAAGGCCTGCTCCTCCCATGCAGGACTGTCCAGGTCCAAAGTTTGATATTTCTCCTCGAGGCCCTCCCGCGAAACGGCGGTTAACCTCGTAGCAGCCCGAGACGAAGGATGACCGTGGGCTGCATTGCTCAAGTGCTTCGTACTGCATTTCGGATAGTGCATTCTAGACATGTCTATACTATATATATATATAAATACATATGCACATATATATATATATATATACATATATGTGTATGAGTATATATATATATATTAATGATTTAATAGCTATTATATAGTAATATAGTATATATGTTATATATACATGAATGTGCATACAGATCTACACTAGGTGTGTTTGTGTGTGTAACACATGTCTTGTCAGGCTCCAGCATGTGATGGCACAACATGTAACACTACGCCACGCTTGTCATCATCCATTGCTCTTCACTTTCGATCCACGCATCAATTATTAATCAAAACAACAGAATGACATCATTCAGCCCGTAAGCAATCAACAACATTACTTGTTCCATCTTGTTACAAGTAAGATAACGGGAGATACTGTACCCCATATATGTATGCCAATCTCGATATGGATAAATTCTAAACCATGTGGGCTGGAGTACCCTATTTTCACACAAACCTAAACATCATATTGCCGGTTATATAAGTCCCATCAAAAAGAACAAATACAGTAAAGACATCCATGTCTGTTGACCCCAACTATACGGCTTTGTCTGATAATGGGGTATATATACCGGTATACCCTCCAAATGGCAATTCTAATGGAAACAAACCCAAAGAAGGTGTTTTTTTTATGGGGGTCCCCCAAGTTATCAACCATTTTAATAGGAGTTTCCATCCAAAACCAGCCATTTTTAGGGGCTCCCCCATTGAAACACCCCCATATTTCCAAGTCACAGCAGAAGCTTTGGTCGCTGTAAAACAACCGCCGCGGCGAAGGCCAGAAGCTCCGGGATCTCGAAAGACATCACCAGGGCACAGGCCTGAAAGGTGAATCTCAGCTTGGTGCGGTCAAAAACCCATAGCTGCTGGGGGTTCCCTCATGTCATATGATTGATACCTCTATTAAAACTCTATATATATATATATTCTAATATTGACGATTATTGATGTATATAAGCAACTAGATATCAACTATGTATAGTCCCGTGAATATCAAACACATCCCAGGAAGCATGGTACAGTAAACAGTACGGGATTATAAAGAAAGAAACATATTTGGGTTAATATTAAGGGGATGGGATGGCACTGGTTGAAGTTGATAAGTATTCCCTCACACTGGATTAGGATCATCCGGAAGATATAACGGGTAGTATCACCCCCCAACTAATCATGAACCAACAACTGACATGAAATATCGCTTGGTTCATGCTGTTATCCCTATAAAAAAGGGCCATAAGATCTCAATTACTAGTATCCCCAAGTATCCCCAATAAACCGTCTTTACATGTCTTTACCCACTCTAATAACCATCAAGAGGTGTTTTTCGATTTTTTGCTTGTGCCAAGGCGGAGAAGCAAAAGAAGAGATACTGGTATGATACTGGATGATGTTAGATAGGGTATCACAATCCAATTATATCGAAATACTATCGAATGTAGTTCATGATACTGTCCATGATATCTACTATAATCCATCTATATCCAATTTTATCCAATAGCATTATCCAAAGAGCTGATATGAATTGTCATCAACCAACACACAGGTCTTTTGAAACTGCTTACGTCCCCAAATGTCATGGTTTATCATTGTTTATTTATATCAAAAGGCCACAGAAATTCAATTTGTTGGGGGTAGGAAGGGGGCAATGTCATCCATCTGCGTCCCTTTTGTGCATTCCCTTTGATGTTCCTCCAAAAGCGTTGGATCTTTGGCAAAGAGCTGTGCCACCGCAGCACCCACACTGGGAGAACCAGGGCTTCCCTTCAGCTCAATCACCTCGACACGTAGAAATCACATGGCAAAAGCTCAGAATTTTGAGCGAAAGCCTTCATGTCAATGAAATCGGAATGCAATATGATTCAATCATATTCAATCATTATCAACTATGATGTGATTGGTGGTTCAATAATGTTCACTATATTATTCGTTTGAATCAAAATGCACCAATTTATGCAAGTTCAACTGGATCCAAACATAATTCCACTGAACCCTTTAGCCGCATCTTTGTGCAAGTTCAATTAGATAGATACATATATATATATATATGCAGTTATATATAATTATATACATATATACAAATATACATATATATATATATATTCATGTATAACTAAATATAATAATAATAAACATAATATTAATAATATTTAATAATAATATATAGTTGTACTGCTAGACTTAGGCCAAGCTAAGTCTCAAGGCGGTTGCCGCTCCGGAGAGCTGACTGCAAGGCATCCTGCAAGAGTGGAATATGAATCTCTGGCTGCTTTAATGGCCACCGAAGCAACTCTTCAGCCATGATGGTATTGGCATTTGGGGTGGGTCGGGCCGATTCCTCTACCAGCCGATCCAGGTTGGGATCATGTAGCAGAATGATCTGTTCATCGGAGCTGAGACGCACATCACATTCGCAATTCAGCACGCCCGACTCCCAAGCCATCTGTAAAGCAGGAAGGGTGCATTCCAATGGCCGGAGGTCAGAGAGTAAAGGGTCATGAAAACCACGGTGAGCCACCAGTTTTCCACGGAGTCCCTCGTTCAACTTTGGAACGAAATCTCGGAGCCATGAATGCTCACTGGAGTATGCAGCCATGGCAACAAACCCAGGCTGCGGAGTAGAAACGCTACTGCAGCTACTGTACATCTTGAGCCCATGACATCCCATGACATCCCATGACACCCCACGACAAAGGTGAACTTTTGATAACTTTTGACCTTGTAAAAATTGTAAATAGATGCCAATAGATCAGAATGCTCGTGACTCATTAGGTTTCCCTTCGATCTGAGACATACCGTATCCATCTCCATGTGTGGCATGTGTGCCATGTGTGGCATGGCATGTCTACAAAAGACTCCAAACGTGTTCTGCCGATCCGGGTGCCACTTTTCGAAAGAATCCATCAACAAGGTTCCAAGACTTGTCGAAGACTCTTGCCCGACCAGTCCTGAAGCCAGGGAATTTCTGTCCCTTGGCCAACTGGGCCAAAAGGCCAAGGGTGCTGCAAAAAGTGATGCTTTGAATCGCATTCGGCTCTCGCACATATAGGAAATTATAGGAACATAAACATATAGATATAAAATAAACCATACAATAGAATTATATCTATGATACATATTATAGGTCATATAAAATAAACCATATATATATATAACATACAATAGAATTATATTTAATGTGATATATGTGATAGAAGTCGCTATCATTGAACATACTTGATATCATTATCCAACATGACAGCTATTTTCTGGGGAAGATCTGACAGCCGCAGGAAAAAAAGTTATGGAATGTCCCTGCCAAAATCGCTCACTTGGGTCTTAAATTTTGACCCATAGCCATAGTCTGTATATATTATATATATAATTATACACATATAACTCATATAATCATGTGTCTATATTAGTCTATATATATAATTAATTATATATATATAATTATATATATATACAGGATATTGCAGCAAACAGTGTATTACCCTACCGTAAATCAACGTACATAGACCCTGGCAGATAAGGCTTATAAGGGTTAGAAGTCAATTTCCACTAAAAATTGGTTATTTTCAGTGTCTATGTAGATCATAAATCCAGGTTTCTATGTTCCAGAAATCCAGGTTTCCAGGTTTCCAGTCTTTGTTCGACCTATGTTGGAAGTTCTATTGTTTAACTGGTAATCACCTGGTCATCTGGATTTCAACATACTTCAACCAGCATCCCCCTGGTCGAACCAACCATCAGTCAGGATCGTTCCATTTTGAAGAAAAACAACTAGAGACCGCCAACAAGTACTGGCACTATATCATCTATATCTATAATCAATTTGGATTTGAATTTGCCTGAAAATTAGGTCCGCAAAATTGGTATTGTTGGCTAAGTATACCCCGGTAAAGACCCCCATTGCTGATGATCCCTGGTTCGTTGCTGGTTATCAACGAAGTTGGATATCTAATGATGCCTATATGATCCAACAGTATTAAACATTATTAAACTATATCCATGGTGTCCTCCATCGGGAGCAATTCTCCCTGGTTTGTGACACTTGGCCTAATTTCCGCCAGCTTCTAGCACTTCGATCGTTCCGATGGCAATCGCCAACTTTTCATCGACGATTTTGCGCCACATTTGAATGACCTGGGCGCCCCCATGCCTCATGGACCCACACTGAAAACTGCGGAAAGCGTGGGAAAAATGTGAAAAAATGAGGTAGTTTCCTCAAAAAGCAGCACACTTGCATGTGTTTAAGATGTTTTAAGAAACTGGATGTTTATATAGACATGCACAGGAACTGCCCACAAAAGTCACTAACTCAATTCCTTGGTTCTGACATCAAAATAAGTGGCTGTTGTGCATCTCTTTCCAACCCCATTCAAATATGAGTCGTGACCCATCGAGTGTGAATGAACGAAAAGCCTTGGACAACGCTAATGTTGGTCCTGTTTCATCACAGTCAGAAATAACATATTTCCATACATTTTTACAGCAAATATGTGGAGCTTTCCTAAGTCATGGGGGGTACCCCAGTTATCATCCATTTATAGATGGGATGTTCCATGAAATAAACCATCCAGCTATTGGGGTACCCCCATGGAAACCTGACATCTATGGGCACTGCGGATAGATAGATCCATGAACATCCTCCATGAATTTGATACAGTATATATATATAATTATCAATGATGGTATAATTATCATCAATTATGTTCCTTTCCCAAAAAATGTAACAAGAAAACCGTGTTGAAACAAATGAGTCATGGTAATATTATCATCATATGGTCCAACAGTATTTCCAATTATACAATGATTATATGATAATATGATGATGATATACTTAATGGACCATAAATGTTATTTCATATGTCATTTGATATGGTAATATAATGATATAATTCTCATCGCCAGTGTGGATCGGAAGAAAAAGTGCGGCAGCGCTGGGCCGGGCCCGATCGACTTCTGTTGGCCCATCGTCTCGAGTAATACGATCAAATAGAGTATAAACAAATACAAGACTATATATGTATATGAATATGCTAAATTATACTATACTGTGAAGTAAATCATGATATGCCATAATATAAGCAAAATGTAAATGATAGAGTTTAAACTTATATATATATATATGTATATATATATATGTATATAACATATAATGTAAAATATCAAATGAATAACATCAAATATTTCATGATAGAATTATAATAATACAATATAAGTTTGTAATAGTGTGCTATAATATTACAATATCATAACAATATTACAATATCATAATAATATTGCAATATCATAATAATATTACAATATCATAATAATATTACAATATCATAATAATATTACAATATATTATTATAGTGTAATATTATATATTTAGATCATAATATACTATTATAAGATCAAAAGAATCGTGTGTTAGTATTATATATATATGTCTTGAATACATACAGTAATATATACCATATTATGTATGATGTATAATATATATATATGATTATATAAGATATAAATAGTATCAAAACTTAACATATATTATATCTATGATAATATAATCATGATAATATATAAGTACCTATAATAAACTATAATGAACATATTGATATCATGCATAAAATGTTAAAGCATACAAAACAATACATACATATCATATAATATCATATAATATCATATATTCAATTAAAATCAATTAAATTCAATGAAATTCAATTGGATTCATTGGTACCAGTATGGTATGGTAATGCAAGAATATGCAAGATTTCATTTCCTTTGTCTCAAAGTCTGAAAAACAGCATGACACCGGCTGAGGAGACCTGCGTACGAGGCCAGCCCAATGCAGACTTTGAAATAAGCGGGTCAGCTTTGGACTGATGAGACGTACTGATTTTGAGCAGTGCCAATTTCTTCACAGACTCCATCCTTCCCCAAATACATAGAACAACCTAGAACATTGTCAAATACCTAGAACATTCATGAACATTCTAGAACTACTGAATGATCCTTTGGAGATTCGCTTAGTGCACTTAAAAATGCTGACAATATCTGACAATGCTTGACATCTTCAAAGACTCCATTTCTCATCACTGGGTCCGAAACGGAGAACGTGAAAGGCATCACGATCACGACTCTGTGCGAATTGCAGACAGCACCGAATTCCAAGGAAATCGAGGGATCATCCAAGGGTTGCTTCGGCACTGTAGTGAATGTACCTGATTCTGCTGCGTTGCGGGTTCCAGAGGCAATGACCATCGAACAGCGGCTAGGGGATTCAAAAAAAATTAAACATGTATAAACATGTATAAACATGTAAGCTTCTATGGCTTCAATGTACATCTATGGTCAACCCTGCAGTGTTTGACCGTTTCTCAGTCAATCTGTTGATGCTGTTGCGATCGTGGTGGAATGTGGTGGATGTGGGGCACAAATAGCCATCCTTTGCCCTGTGCGCGGCATATACCTGGTTTGCGAGTGTCAAGTGCTTCATGAAATTGAACAGCAATCGTGACATTCCAAGGATATGGCAGAATTCTTTTCAATAGTTTTCAAGTTTGTCAGTTGCGCCAGAAGACCATTGTTCACAAATTTGATGATGATTCTAGTTAGTCTCGTGGCATCTCACTTTCACCAAACAACCAAAACTAGAACGACAGCAGTCTCAGGAAGGCACCTCGCACATGAATTGGCTGGCCTTTACAGATTTCTTGCTATTGTTCATCAGCAAGTACAAGGTCTGGCGGGCTGCAAGACTGTGAATCAAGTGTGGCAATTGGCCTGCATGTTGTGCCTGCCATGACTTTGACAGGTGATCAGATCAAGCATCTCAAACATACGATGATCAATGATCAATCAATGAACCACTTACATATTCCAGTTTAATCCAGTGCAAGCAAAAACACACATCGAACAAAAACAAGTAAGTTCCGTCCTGGTCAGGCCCCATGCTCTCCTTTGGGCTTCCTGTGGCTGCAATGTGCTTGTGAATGATGAACCTTAGCACTATCACATCTCAGCGCTCCAATCTTGGCACTGCACATACTGCTGCTAACCGCTGGTCCTAGCTGCATCTAATGAAATCTGTAGGCTTATCTACAGTAGTCAAGCCAAGAGACTTGAACTCCCCACAAAGCATTGTCGCAGGCCTGAGGTTCAGGTCATTGTAGATTTATTATGATTTAGTGGCAGGGACAGGGATTTGCAACTGCTGATGAGCATCTGATGAGCCAATGGCATGCCGGATATGGCACCTTTCAGTAAACTCGTTTGGAAGGCCCAATTCCAGACATCGCTGGGCAGAACTGTTCAACAGTTCAAACACCAAACTGAGCACCCAGCACTAAGAATTTCTTCTTCTCAATCTCCGGCAGACTTGTTTTTGCAGCCTGAAGAAATTTAAGCGAACACCCTAGCAGCAAACACCCCACGGTGTTCGCCCCAAAGGCACCAACTGCACCAACCATCCGCCTTGGTGCAAATCACCGGGATGCGATCGGGGTACCTGCGCCGGTGGTACCCTGGTTCCGGCGCTCAACTTCAGAAATTCTATCATTTTCTATGATTCTCCTGAGAATAGCTGATAAACTATTCAAACATATTCAAACCATTCAAAAACTGTAATCCAGCATCTCTTCAAAAACTGTAAAAACTCTCGCATACCAAACAACACCCACACTCACAGCAACGCCCAATGTAACACGGATCCACCCACTTTAAGTCCCGTAGCATCAGAGAGTTTGGCAACCGTCGTGTTCGCACTGTACTGGGCGATGTTTGGAATCCAGTCTGAGATGACGGTGTTTTCAGTGTGGCCCAGGGCACTTCTTCAAAAGTTTTTTCACCTGTTCACAGGTCTCATCCTTTCCACCTGATGACTTGAAGATGTAGGCATGCATTGACGAACAGATGGTTCACTGGATGGGTGGATGGGAATGGGTGACTATTTGCACATTTATCATTTATATATTGTATGATGATACATGTCTTCATATGATGGATGTATGGATGCGCGTAAGCAACTAGCAGGGAAAATGGGAAGTAACTATTATACGAGCAAACAAACGCAACAGCTGGAGCCGGAGGTAATGAAAATTTTCCGTGTGGCTCTCATAACTCATAAAGTAAGTCGATTTCGTTCTAGTCTGTGTACAGCTAGGGGAATGATGCAAGCAAGTGCAATGTACTGTACAGTAGTTGGAGACAATGCAAAGTGTTCTAGTCTTTCTATCCGTATGCATATGCACATGTTACGTTGACCTGGATGTCTATTTGTGTTTCTCTAGGTGCATTGGGGTGTGACGGTATCTGCTCTGACTTGGTCGTGTGATTAACAGCCAAAGTTGAGCGACAAGCAGGGCACATCCGGGGCTCCCGTCTCCAGTCAAACATGCGCAACATGGCTCTGCACGGCTACCGCAGCTCTATCGACACAAAAGAGTTGCAGTTCTAAAGCCGAGAAGCTAATTGGAGAAATCCACTGAATCTGCCATGAAAAAAATAGGGACGGGTTTATCTATCATCTATCTAATTATATTTATGTATATATATATATAATATTATATATATATATGATGTATCAAGATAGAATTAGAGGTCCTTGAAACAATCAATTGACGTGGCATGTGTCATGTGTGTCCTGGCAGTTATGGTCGTAAACGAGTGCGATTTGAAAGCATGCTTGAAAAAGTAAATCACAAGGTGTTTAAAGTGATACATCAAATTATAAATCATAATGTCTATGTCAGTGAAATCGCGGTGAATATATAATCAAATCAAAGCATTATTTCATACAGCCTTCTCAACGCAAATGAAGCAAAAGTCAATCACAAGTTCGAGATGAGTCAAGGGTCTACCTGCGCCATTTTCCGCACTCTGTGTCTGTTCTGACAGCAGATGGCAAATCTGGTTTCAGACATTGAAACTATCAACCTCGCTATGCTAGACGTTGACGCTCATCATTGTCAGAAACATTCTGAGACAGTCACCGCCTATGCCTGGATGCAACTTGGGAATGGGATGGATATTGTTTTATGATGTATTCCCATATTAATTGACAATATATATATATATATAATATGTATATATTATACGAAGAAAAACCATCCATTCACATCCATTCACCATATAGAAATAGGAACGAAGTAGATAATGTCAATCTATATAGTAATAACTTAATATTTGTCGACATGACACCTTAACAGCAAGATCCAGAAATGCCAACCTGCCCTCCTTAGAGGCTTGACTCCTCAGTCAATGCAGAGATTAAGCAATCAATGCAGCGCTGCTGCGCGCTGCAAAGAATCGGCTGCAAGCAGCACTGTCCCAGGTGAAAGCGGCAGCCTGTGCCTGGATCATTCAACTATGGTTTTATCCACGAGAATGACGGGTTGACCACCACAAATGGTTGATTAACCCACCTCAAAAGAGCTTTGGTTTCAGAAAAAGGCGAAAAGATGACTCAAATATCTCAAAGTCTGCTTGATTCATCTTGATTTTACGTAGGTTGCAGCCCTGCTCCAAACAAGCGGCCTGCAACCCCCTGACCAGGAGAGACTGCTGTGAAACAAAAGCTGCAGCTGTTTTGACTGCAGAAAATGCCGGTATCTTTGAAGAAAAGCAGCTTGGATGACCAGAACATTCAAATGCTAGTGAATGCTAGTGACGGTTCAGCATTTACTGCAGAATCACTGGCCCTCCATGCCGAAAGTCGAGGTAAACGCCTGCGGAAACAGAGGGATGATGCAATTGCCATAAGTTTGTGCCAGCTGTGTTGCAGAAGTGCCACAAGTTGCCACGCATTTTGATCAATGGCCATTTCAGGGACCTAAATTAGAGGTACCTACCATATATAAGGCCCAGATAAGGGCAACGTAAGTCTCTGCAAAATATGACCTTATATGGTGCAGTACCTCCATGTTATGGTCCTGAAATTCCCATTGATGTTTTTGTGGATGACAAGGCAGAAAAGATGCTTGGGCGTGGGCCTAGAAGGGTTTGTACTTCAGTATTGATAGTATTGTTTAGTGGCTGTGTGCAACCATTTTCGTGCCGATACGAGTGCGTCACGGCTGCTGTTCACTCTTTGCTTGGTATAAGATGTCATAACCAATGCCCTGCCAGCAATTACGTGGAACATAGTTCATAAATTTTAATAGGTGAATAAAGGTGTGTCTACCTACGGTCTATAGGTATATGATCATATATCATCTATATATTATATATCTATATCATTCTATATCTATTTGCTATATCATTCTATATCTATATATCTATATCATCTATATATTATATCATCTATATTCTATATGGTATATATCTATATCATATATGTGTTATTTCACCCTATAGGGATACTGATCCCTACTGGACCTTCACAAATCTCGCGCCTCGTGATCTTTCAGGTCAGCCGGGCTCACACTCGGGCGCACCTTTTCGAGGGCAGCCTGGCGACCCATCAGATCCAATGGATTGGGACCATGGGATCTATGGGGATCTATAGGATATTTAATGGGATATGTAAATGTATATATTACATATATTTATGCATGTAATCATCTATGTGATGTATATATATATAATAATGTGTATATATATATATGTATATATATATATAATAATAATAAAAATCATAATAATCATGATAATAATAATATAATTATATAATAATAATAATAATAATAATATATTATAATAATATATATAATAATAATAATTAATAATAATAATAATTTATATATATATAATATCTTTTATATATATATATATATTATTATTATGAACATTATTATGATTATTTATTTATTTATTATCATTATTATTTATTATCATTATTATTATTTATTATTATTCTTATTATTCTTATTATTATTAAATATAATTATATATTAATATATATATGTACATACAGTACGTGTCAATGTGATTTGATTATGGTTCGAACAATCCCCAAATTCAACAAACATGGTTCTGATAAACCCTCCAAAATTGGAGGTTGGTTATTTGGTTTACCACAAAATTTAATAATAAACAGTAGTATGAGATAGTATAAGCCTGTTGGTGTGTCTGAAAACAGGTTATGTATATTTGGGTGGTATTTTCAAACACTCCCAGAGATCTATGGCAATACATTGGGATATCTTATGAAGGATATTTTGGATAGGGATATCTTTATGAGGGATATTTTGGATACATTGGGATATCTTATGAGGGATATTTTGGATACATTGGGATATCTTATCAGGGATATTCACGTCGCTTCGCGACGGCAACCGCCCGCACCGCATCGTAACTGCCAATGATGTCGGCCATTGAGACCAAAAACATCCGAAAGTACTGATTGTCGGAAAAAAAAACGCGAAGAATTTGATAGCCATGTATAGCGGACCAACGCAGTTCAAAAAATAACGAAAAACATGAAAAAACGGCGAAATTGCTGTTATTTACAGTGTTTTTGCGCGGTGAGAAGCAGAAACCACTGCAAATACCATGGTTTTTGAGGGTCAGGTGGCCAAAAACACTGTAATTTACAGTGTTTTTTAACCAACGTCAAAAAACACTGGTATTTACGATGTTTTCATTCACACCGTAACATAAAACAGCGTAATTTACGAGGTTTTTGGAAATTTTGAAGCTAGCCGTCAAGCATGCAGAAAACAGAAAAACACTGTAAAAACCAGTGTTTCTGCTATCACAAAACGACGAAAATCAGTCCGAAAACGGGTCCAAAAACTCAAAAATCCGCCTCCGGGCCAGGCCACCTGCGGAACCGCAAAAAAAGATGTTGCAAACCAAAAAATTGAGGTCAAAAAGTTGAAAAACACGGGTTTTTTTCACTTTTCGCTTGCCGATTTTGGACGGGCGCGTTCACGAACAGGTGTCTTCCGTACTGTTTTTTACAGTGTTTTTTGAAGGCGAGCGTCACGACCTATCAAAAACAGGAGGTTTTGGCCGAAAAATGCCCCCCCCCCCCAGGTAAACCTGTAACCTTTTACGAGTGCCATCCGGACGATCACGCCCCAGCACCTTCGGTGCGGGCGGATTTTTGGGGTATTAATAGTGATCCCAACAACGGTATGTGTCAAAATCAAGGCCCTGTTGGTACTAACCAGTCTTAACCATCCTGTGTTGTCACATGTTGGGCATGCACTTTGAACGCTAGGATTGCACTACATTGAAAAGACGTTTTAAAAATATCAAATGTAGCCAGAAAGTAGCTGCTGTATCATATTGTATCATGATATCAGTGGATAGTAACTTATTTCAACATTGCAGCAACTGTCCGCGGCTTCAACTTCTCAGCCTCAAAGTCCGACGGCAAGACATCTGGCCTGGAGTGGGTTCAACCACCAATGGGTCATGGGAACACCTGATCCAAACACCAAGTGCAAGGAACAGCTAAAAGGATGCAAAAGGAATGGAAGAAAGTTCCAAGACTGACAAGAATATGCGCAAGAAGCTACTATTTTGTGAAATTCATTGAAATTCCACGTGTTGCACACAGTCTTCAGCGCTCACAGAAGACGAGCCGGTCCAACGACAGCAGCTCACTTGCTGGAACCTGGCATTGAAGAGATATTGGTTCGGTGTTCGCGGTTCTTGGGTCAGTTCACATCAGTTCACTATCCCAGAAAACCAGGTGGTACAGTACAATTATATAGTTGTAATTTTTCCATGAAAAACACATTATGTATAGTATTATAATGTATTATAGTCTATGCATATATGATTATAATATATATATATATATGTATCAACAATTATCGACACATTATATATTGACAACATTTAACATCCATTAACATCCTCTATATCAACAAATCAACAAATCAACCAGGACTTCTTTCCATCACTGCTGAAGTTTCCCACCGAGGACAGCACATCCATCAGTTTCATTGCAACCGCGCCATCCGCGCCAGGGCTGCATGGTGTCCAGTATAGCTTGCCACCTTTCGCCCAAGCTAAGGTGGAGCACGGAAGTGATCATAATTTGATTCTGTATGGGAACCCAATATCCATAATATATATAATTATACATAAATAATCATAAATATATATATATTATTATATTATATTAATATTCATTCCGTTTCATTCATGGAATTGTAACCCTGCCACACCTCAACAAATCATTGAGCCTCCTCAGAATTTGATCTTACCAGTCCCATTCCACGTTCCACGATTCCCTGGTTCCATTCCCATTTGGATGTGCACTGCATCTGTGATGCAGTCCCAAACCCGGAGATAATTCAACCCAACAAGCACTTGGGGGTTTCAGTTTCAATACTAACATGATCTAGTTAGGGTATGTTAGGGTTGATTTGGGCTACTCCCATGACTTTGGGAAACCTCCATATCTGTTGGGAACAGCCCCAGATCAGATCCAGACCTTTCTGTACTCGCTTGAAGGCCATGGCACGTTGGCACCGTCTCACAGGCCTCTGTCGCCGTGCGACCAATATGGTGACCATCAAGAGATATGATCGAGAGCTGCTTCTTATTCATAGTCGTTTTATGTCGTTTTAAAAACATGTTTATCGAAGGAAATTTAGAAGTGAAACTTCCGACAATATGGACAGTTGAAAAGCAGAGGTGAGAAGAGTCAGAAGAGAAAAGATCAGAAGAAAGAAGAGGTAGATGCGCGAAAAGATAGGAAAGTCGCGATTCACTGTGTTTTTCCAATGATTTGTGGCTCCGGAGGGTCGAAAAGTAGGCTCGCTAAAGCGGCGGGTGCGGAGCCAGCTGGCCAGATGAGACATGAAAAAGTGCACGCCGTTGTGGCGCGAAGCACATTTCCAAGTCAAAATGGACAAAACACACCAATGTCGGACCACTTTTGGAAGTTGAGATGTCGAAAAAGTGCACGCCGTTGTGGCGCGAAGCACATTTCCAAGTCAAAATGTACAAAACACACCATTCTCGGACCACTTTTGGAAGTTGAGATGTCGAAAAAGTGCACGCCGTTGTGGCGCGAAGCACATTTCCAAGTCAAAATGTACAAAACACACCAGGTTCGGACCACTTTTGGAAGTTGAGATGTCGAAAAAGTGCACGCCGTTGTGGCGCGAAGCACATTTCCAAGTCAAAATGCACAAAACACACCATGTTCGGACCACTTTTGGAGGTTCAGATGTCCAAAAAGTGTCGAAAAAGTGCACGCCGTTGTGGCGCGAAGCACATTTCGAAGTCAAAAGTGTAAAAAACTGAGGGTTTTGAGCCTTTTTTGACGTGAAGATGTCGAAAAAGTAGACACTGATTAACTTAACTAACTTGACTAACTTAACTAACTTCACTAACTTAACTACCCTAACTTCGACGACAACAGCAACAGCAACAACAACAACAACAACACCAACAACACCAACCACAACAACTACAACTACAACTACAACTACAACAACTACACAACAACCTACAACTACAACTACAACTACAACAGCTACAACAACAACAGCTACTACTACTACTACTACTCTACTACTACTACTACTACTACTACAACAACAACTACAACTACAACTACAACTACAACTACACAACAACTACAACTAGAACTACAACTACAACAACTACAGCTACAACAACAACAACAAGCAACAACAACAACTACTACTACTACTACTACAACAACTACAACTACAACTACAACTACAACTACAACAACAGCAACAACTACAACTACAACTACAACTACAACAACTACAACAACAACAACAACTACTACTACTACTACTACCTACAACTACACTACACAACAACTACAACCACACAACAACTACAACTACAACTACAACTACAAAACAACTACAGCTACAACCATATGACTGCAACTACACTACACTAATTACATTACACCACAACTACAACTCCACTACGCTACAACTACAACTACAGTTGCAGTACATCACACTACATCCAGCAGTTGTGGGTGAGGTGACCACTGCAACCATTGCAACCATTCCAGCAAACACAACTCCAACCACCTTTCGGTCAATCAGTGGCTTCGCTCTGCCATCCCTGATTCACAACAACCAACTTCTCCTATAGGTTTCCTATTTTTGAAACTTCCGCCACCGCCTTGTGCGGTACTACTGGTAACCAATTAATGCCAGTCATATCCAGTCATAATGTACATCTCTACATACATCGTCTAAAGATTCTAGTGCATCAAGGTGTCCTTCATGAAATACCTAGTAGTAGTTGAGTCACTGAGGGTTTTCTCAACAAGCCTTCAGTACCCATGGCATGATGCACTCCCTCTGGCACATCTCCAGTGGCAGAAAGCTGATCATTTTACGGCCAAGGCGTGCGGACAGTCGGGACGTATGCTGGCTACAATCTGCAGCAGCCAGCAAGACGCAAACAAATCACGTTGGCAATGCTATACATAGGCGACATTCCCACAGCTGCAATCTCTCTCAACACAAAGCCAGCATCATTCAAGTCTCTTGTACCGAAGCCTGCATCCAGGCATTGTCGGGCTGTCAGCCCATCCGCTCGCATCTCACCAACTGTGAATCCAGCGTCTCTCAGTTCCTGAAGCGTCACTCCTGCATCTAAGAACTCTTGAGCCGTGAAACGAGTATGATACCAGTACATTGACATACCAGCACCAATATCTCTGTGTGTGTGTCGCCTGAATCCCACTCTCAGCTCTTGAACTGTGAAGCCAGCAACTAGCAGCTGCTTAAGTGTCAAACCTTCCCATGTAAGTTCTTCAAATTTGAATGCAGCCAGTCGCAGCTGTTGAAGTGTAAATCCACCACCTAAGAGCTGTTGGGGGCGAAACCCAGCCGTCCTCAAGTCCGGAAGCGCAAACCCAGCCTCAACAAGTTCCTTGAGTGTCAATCCTCCTTCAACAAGCTGCTGAGGTTGAAACCCAGCTTGTCGCAGTTCCGGGTTAGAGCCAGCATCTAAGCACTGTTCGGCCTTGAAGCCAGCCACCCTCAAGTCTGCAGCTGCAAACCCAGCCTTGAAAAGATCCTTGAGTGTTGATCCTCCCTGAGCAAGCTGCTGAGGTTGACCCACGATCTCTATCAATGAGATTCCAGCTCGAACCAAATGTCGTGCATCAAATCCTGCATCCAGGCATTGTTTGGGCGTCACTCCAACATCTCGCAATTCACGAGCTTTGAATCCAGATAGTCTCAGTTTTTCAAGTGCCACTCCAGCTCTTACAAATTCCCTAGCGGTGAAACGGTGGTCATAGCAACTATGCACACCATAGCGCACTCTCAACTCTTGAACCGTGAAGCCTGCCTCTAGAATTTCCCGAAGGGTGAAATCCTGTCGTGCAAGCTCTTCGAGCGTGAATCCGGCCTCTCGCAACTGTGGAAGTGTAAATCCCCCATGTAAGAACTGCTGTGGGGTAAGTCCAGCCCTCTGCAAGTCCCTTGATGTGAGTCCATTCTCCAGAAATTGCTGAAGTGTCCAACCATGCTGGGTCAGCTCCGGCAGGGTAAATCCAGCACGTCCCAACAGCTGCTGAAACGTAAATCCAGCCTCTAAAAATTGTTCCGGTGTGAAGCGAGCCATCCTCAGCTCCTGAATTTCAAACCCAGCCTCAACAAGTTGCTGAAGATTGCTGAAGTGTAAGCCCTCCCTGTCTGAGTTCTTGCAGCTTGAATCCGGAATCTCGCAGCTCAGCAAATGTAAAACCACCATTCAACAGTAAATCCGGCACGCCTCAAGTCCTCGCCAAGGTACCCAACTTCCAGAACTTGCTGAATTGTCAGCCCGCTGCAACAAAGCTGTCGAATTGTGAATTCAGCCTGTTTCAAACACGGAAACATACATCCACCGTCTAGGAAGTCCTGCGGTTTGAACCCGGCATTTTTCAGCTGTCCAGCTGTGTATCCAGCATTCCGCAGTTCTTCGATCGAGTAACCTGCCTCCACCAGGTCTTGCAGACTAAGCTGCTCTGCTACTTTCTCTTCAGATCCCAAATGAACCTTAGCCTGGGGGCCGCTGGCTTGGATCCCCTGTTCTTTGACGGAGAACCCGGCCTCGCAGAGAAATTTGGGATCACAACCGCAGTCCCGCAGCTCTTGGGGTGTCATCCCAGCTTTGCGCATCACCTTTGGGTGGAAGGAAGACGCAAGCATCATGCGAATCCAAGCCCGACGATAAGAAGGATCCACCAGCACCGGTGCAGGCATGTCCGGCTCTGAGTCTCGCGCTAAGCGGAGAAATTCAACCAATGGCACAAAGACTTGGGGTCAATAATCAACAAACAGGCGCCCATCTGCATCAAGTTGATGTTGCCAACGTTCAGAACAGATCGAAGCAAACTTGTTGTCCCCGACGACGCTGAACAACTCTGGCTTCACCTGCATGATCTCTTTGCCACCCACATTGATGGTGATGATGTTCTGATTTGCCGCCATAGTGGAAAGCTACAAGCAGCTTGTCTTTTTGCAGAGAAACTACGACCAGGAATGTGCTGCGGCGAAAACTTACGCTGCTACGTGAATAACTAAACATGATCCTGCACGATCCTAGAATTTCCAAGGGTGCGTGTATCTCTCTCCCTCTGTGTCGCTGTGTTTGTGCATGTTTGTGGGCCTGAAGGCCTAAAAGCAAAAAAAATGCCCCAACTGTTTGGACTCTTGACTCTTGACTATAATATACTATAATTAGAATATGTCAATAATTAGTGTTTGAGCCCTTCAAAGGCAACACGCATTCAACAGCTTGAAAGCACTCCTGCAAGACAATCATTCACACTCTTGTCGTTGTCACGACGTTGTAAAGATGGAGCCTGGCGATTTACCACTGCTTGCGTGTACAACAGTTGAAATATATTGAAATATGTTGAAATGTCCCCACTGAAACACTTGAGCTCATCCGTGCTCATCAATGGGGTGTTGTTGATTGCAACCATCCTATTGCGCAGCACGATGATCCAGTCGTCAAGGAACTCGAAAAGGGCATCTCGAGTGAGAATTGAGATATCAGCACCTCATCAGCGTACCAAGCCAGGGCAGACCCAGCCATGACTCCAGAATGCTGAGGAGAGGGAACATCTAGGACATTTATGGAAACTTTAAGTAGATAATTCTTCAATAGGGTCAAAATCTGGCGGCCACTTTCCTTAGGAAACATGATGATCCACCGTGGATTTTGAGGGCCATCCACATGGTTCTTGGCTCCCTACCGCTAAAGCCTTCGGTGCGAGCTGCTATGGCTTGGATGTCCTGGCTGGTGGTTGACCTATCCCTCTGAAAAATATGACTTCGTCAGTTGGGATGATGACATTCCCAATATGTATATATATTATATATATAATATACTATATATAATATAATATATATATATGTGGAAAAATAAAAGCCATGTTCCAAACCACCAACCAAATGGTCATTGATCAATTCGAAGTAATTCATACCCCCATTTTCAGACGGGTGTGATGTGATAGGGCTAGAAAGTTAAACTACAAATAGTGGACCAGGATGGACCAGGTATTTCACGGTAATATGCCAGCTTCACGGTAATGCCATCCCCACAAAATATCACACAACACTCTACCTGGCTGAGGCACCAAGTTCCCCGAAGTGTAGCTTTCGACCGTGGCAGAAACTTCAGGAAAGCTCAGCACGGCTCCTCTTTGGTGCAGCTATGAGGTGTATCACCTCAGCCAGGCCCGGCACAGCCTTGAATGGTTTCCACCCCAGTCCCGCAATGTGACCTGGCACAATCAGTCTGCGCCAGTCTGCGCCTATGCAAATGGAATTGCAATTCCTAAACACCTCCTACATATGAAAAGGTTAGGTAGGTATACCAGTAGTACCGCACAAGGCGGTGGCGGAAGTTTCAGAATAGGAAACCTATAGGAGACGTTGGTTGTTGTGAATCACGGATGGCAGAGCGAATCCACTGATTGACCGAGAGGTGGTTGGAGTTGTGTTTGCTGGAGTGGTTGCAATGGTTGCAGTGGTCACCTCACCCACAACTGCTGGATGTAGTGTGATGTACTGCAACTGTAGTTGTAGTTGTAGCGTAGTGGAGTTGTAGCTGTGGTGTAATGTAATTAGTGTAGTGTAGTTGCAGTCATATAGTTGTAGCTGTAGTTGTTTTGTAGTTGTAGTTGTAGTTGTTGTAGTTGTAGTTGTTGTTGTTGTTGTTGTAGTTGTAGCTGTAGTTGTTGTGTGGTTGTAGTTGTTGTGTAGTGTAGTTGTAGTAGTAGTAGTTGTTGTTGTAGTTGTTGTAGTTGTTGTAGTTGTTGTTGTTGCTGTTGTGGTAGTAGTTGTTGTTGTTTTTGTCGTTGTTGTTGTTGTAGCTGTAGTTGTTGTAGTTGTAGTTCTAGTTGTAGTTGTTGTGTAGTTGTAGTTGTAGTTGTAGTTGCTGTTGCTGTTGCTGTTGCTGTTGTTGTTGTTGCTGCTGCTGCTGTTGTTGTTGTAGTTCTAGTTGTAGTTCTAGTTGTAGTTGTAGTTGTTGTGTAGTTGTAGTTGTGGTTGTAGTTGTTGTAGTTGTAGTTGTTGTGGTTGTTGTTGTTGTTGTTGTTGTTGTTGTTGTTGCTGTTGCTGTTGCTGTTGCTGTTGGCATCTAAGTAAGGGTAGTTAAGTTAGTGAAGTTAGTTAAGTTAATCAGTGTCTACTTTTTCGACATCTTAACGTCAAAAAAGGCTCAAAACCCTCAGTTTTTTACACTTTTGACTTCGAAATGTGCTTCGCGCCACAACGGCGTGCACTTTTTCGACACTTTTTCGACATCTGAACCTCCAAAAGTGGTCCGAACATGGTGTGTTTTGTGCATTTTGACTTGGAAATGTGCTTCGCGCCACAACGGCGTGCACTTTTTCGACATCTCAACTTCCAAAAGTGGTCCGCTCCTCTAGTGTTTTGTCCATTTTGACTTGGAAATGTGCTTCGCGCCACAACGGCGTGCACTTTTTCATGTCTCATCTGGCCAGCCGGCTCCGCACCCGCCGCTTTAGCGAGCCTACTTTTCGACCCTCCGGAGCCACAAATCATTGGAAAAACACAGTGAATTGCGACTTTCCTACCTTTTCGCGCATCTGCATCTTCTTTCTTCTGATCTTTTCTCTTCTGACTCTTCTGACCTCTGCTTTTCAACTGTCCATATTGTCGGAAGTTTCACTTCTAAACTTCCTTCGATTAAGTATATTTCCACATCTCTATCCCCACGTTTTCAGCAACTCTTTGGTCTCAGTCGCCAAGTGCTTTCATGCTGAGTGTCAGGCCCAAGTGCAGCGTGAGCAACCGCGCACGTGCATCTGCATCCTAGTGCGACGTGTTTCCCACGGGGCCCATGGTAAGGGATCAGCACAGGACCCGGTGAAGATGTTGTCCGATCTAAGTGATGACATGTGAGAAGAATGGGAGGAACAACTCAGAGCACGACGAACTCCAAAAGACTTCAGGATGTTTTGCGCGTTGGTTTTAAATTTTGGTTTGAGAATAGTTTAGATTGTTTGCTACCAGTACTGCTCTTCGCCCATGTTCCGTGCAGGACTGAGATCCATCACCGGCAAGGGGATGTAGATGCGCTTCTCAAAGCGACGACGGATCGCAGAGTCCAAATCCTGTGGAGAAAGAAGTGGCTGGTATTTAGTGTTTGGACTCGTCAAACATCGGTTTACAATCATGTCATATACCAACATATACCAACAGATTGGAAATTGTGTACAATCATGTACATTCACATTTTTTGATATATTTTTGTGCATGGTCAAGTACCCTTGCAAAATAATATGCAAGGTATCGTGAAGTCAGAAGGATGATGCTTCCAGTATTGTGAGAAACAGAGGCAACGACACATTGTATCTGGAGCTTTGCCAGTCAAGGACATTCATTATCATTCATTGAAGCTTGAATTCATTCAAATCGAGCATATCACCAAGCAATCCAAACAGCAAAAAAACAGCACTCTGCAACTGCTTGCCGCAAAACAGGAAGGGCTGTCCCAAGGCGTGTTGGTGGCACCGAGGACCAAAATTTGAGAACTGTCTTTGCCGACCTGGTCGAATCATCCGGATCTAAGGTGGTATGATCCAGTTGGAGGGATTGCTGATCCAATTTCCCTAAAATGACCCATCATGAACATATCAGTGGTATATATTATATAAATTTATATATATATATAATATATATAATATATATATATATATTATATATTATATATATAAACGTGGTGGAACATTGTGATAATTATGTAACAAGTTCCCATTTTCATCCATGAACGCGCTAAAGCCGCTAAAGAAGTACATCAGACGTTTCAGAGGATCAAAGTCCTGGGTAGCTCCCGACACATCAAACTGTCTCGCAATGAGAACAAATTGATTCACTACTTGTCGCTGAGCTATGGACACCATCCATCCTGACATGTGAGGCTGAGCTGTTTCTATTGCGAAAAACAACGTGTGAAGTGAGTTCTGCTGGTGTGAGACGTGCAAGGAAGAAGGCAAAGCGCCTCTCTCAGCGCGACGAACCCAAACAATGCAGAGATTTGTGCTAGATCAGATTGACGTTCCCTACCTGGTTGCTGCTTTCAACATGTTTCAACCCATCTCCCCCAAAAAGATAACAAAAAGTGAATTGCAATATATTGCAATCAGCATTCCAGGTATAAGACGTGCAATTGTCGTCGGCAGCACTGCGCCAAAAACTCGGTCTTGATGCGCCGGGCTGCATCGGACTCACCCGACTCTCCGCGGGCACCGCACAGAGAGTCGACCTCTGCTGGACCACCGACCCATGGATGGTATCTGATTGGATCTATGCCACTGGGGTTATCTGATAAGGTACCCTCTGGTAAACTAACATAACTATGGAAAATCACCATTTTCAATGGGAAAATCCACTATAAATGGTCATTTTCAATAGCTATGTTAAATTACCAGAGGGTATTCTTTAGGTTAGTGGGATGGTGTTCAAAATGCGAGCGTGTGTGGCTGAAGTCTGCAACAAAAGAACACAAGACTGCATCAAATGTCTGCAACATTCCGCAAGCAACTTTGCAGAAGTCCACTTCCAATTGCCTGAATGACATGGAGATGTTTCAACCTCCAGGTGACACAGCCGAAACAGGATTCCACTGGCCTCATCCACAAAAATGATGGCTGGTTTGGCTTCTCTTGCCATTTCAAACAAGCTCCTGACCTTGGTAACAATCAAAACGTTGGTCATGTTGGTCTTTGTCAAGCTGGCCACGTGTCTTCTTGGCGATCATCTCATACTTTGACATACTTGCGCCTATGAAAAAAAAGAATCCGGCAGGCTCAAGACAACCAATACTCTTGAGTCCTTGCATGGACCAAAGAAATCTCCTGTCAAGCTTTTGCCAATGTCTATGCAAAATGGGTTGTGTGGCCGAAGAAAGAAACAATGATCCAATAATCCAACGTGTTTTGCACTTTGCAGAGGTCTTGTGTCCATAAACCTGAGACAAGTCACCAGCTTCTCACTTTCTCCCATCCATTTGGACACCTCGAAAGCAATAGCTTCCAACTGCAAGAACCACAACTTACTTGCGCTTTCCGAAATCTGGTTTACACGTGCTCGAACACAGTAGACGCTCAGCTGACAAGCCAAAAACATTGCATCTTAAAAGTCTTAAGAAGTTGTCAGTTATTTGGTTTTCCTTGATCTTCAATACTGTTTTTCAGTTTTACATTTAGTTCCCCTTTTAATCCGGGTATGGGCCACACAATAAACTAAAAGGTCTGGTCAGTCAGGATGTCAAAGCCAGGGCACCAAGTCTGAAGATGAAATGCTAAAGAAGGTGGCGTCAGCCTCGGGCTCGGATGGCTGGAAGCTGGCACTGGCTGACAACAGAAGTGCCAAATCGAGGCTGAGTCGTTGGTATTTTCATATGCTTTTTACGAGTACAAGTATCTATTTGTACAATTTCTGCACAATATATAGAGTGTATGCATGTATGGATAAGATTGGAACACATATGAAAAAAAGCAGGAAATGCTATGAGAAAGGATTAAATTCGAATTTGATAGTTGTTCAATCTGAATTCCATCCCTGTTCATGCATGTACACTACATGTAGTGTAAATGTATAGTATACATTGTACCGCATATGGAAAAAGTGTGTCTCTCTCGAAGCATATTCACGTGTAACACATATGGTTTATATATTTCTTAGTATATCATACTGTGGTGGACAAACACTTAGAATATTGGAATATAATTACTTCTTGAAACACCAGAAAAAAACAAATAGAATATAGTGACGGACAATCACTTAGAACGTATTTTGGAAAAATTTCTGAATATTACTGCTTTTTTTACGTTCTAAGCCTTGCACTTAGAACGTCGAAAACCATACACTTAGAACGTCCAAATATCAAGATTCATCACTTAGAACGTACCGGGGATTTAACACTTAGAACGTGTCTAGGTCACTGATGATAGTGGAAAGGCTTGTGAAATCTTTTATCTCTAAGTGTTGGATCCAGCAGCTAATTCCGTAGGAAGCATAGAAATAATTTCGTACCATTTGGCTTTTCCCTCCCATATGATGTGCAAATATTGGCGATCTTTTATCTCTGGAACACTCTACCTTTTGGTGCTTTTTGGGGGTTCTGAGTTCTGATGTTCTAAGTGTTGGATTCAGCAGCTAATGCCGTAGGAAACATAGACATAATTTCGTACCATTTGGCTTTTCCCTCCCATATGATTTGCAAACATTGGCGATCTTTTATCTCTGGAACACTATACCTTTTGGATCCTTTTGTTGCTTTTTGGGGGTTCTGTCGTTCTAAGTGTTGGATTCAGGAACTAATTCCGTAGGAAACATAGACATAATTTCGTACCATTTGGCTTTTCCCTCCCATATGATTTGCAAATATTGGCGATCTTTTATCTCTGGAACACTATACCTTTTGGATCCTTTTGGTGCTTTTTGGGGGTTCTGACATTGTAAGTGTTGGATTCAGCAGCTAATTCCGTAGGAAACATAGACATAATTTCGTACCATTTGGCTTTTCCCTCCCATATGATTTGCAAATATTGGCGATCTTTTATCTCTGGAACACTCTACCTTTTGGATCCTTTTGGTGCTTTTTGGGGGTTCTGACGTTCTAAGTGTTGGATTCAGCAGCTAATTCCTTAGGAAACATAGACATAATTTCGTACCATTTGGCTTTTCCCTCCTATATGATTTGCAAACATTGGCGATCTTTTATCTCTGAAACACTATACCTTTTGGTGCTTTTGGGGGTTCTGACGTTCTAAGTGTTGGATTCAGCAGCTAATTCCGTAGGAAACATAGACATAATTTCGTACCATTTGGCTTTTCCCTCCCATATGATTTGCCAATCTTGGCGGTCTTTAGCTCTTGGAACATTATACCTTTTGGTGCTTCTTGGGGTTCTGACGTTCTAAGTGGTGGATTCAGCAGCTAATTCCGTAGGAAACATAGACATAATTTCGTACCATTTAGCTTTTCCCTCCTATATGATTTG
>CAMXCT020003721.1:0-56136 GCA_947184155.2 Cladocopium goreaui
TTTTGAGTTTTTTTAAATTAGCTCAATATGTTTACACATGTATATACCAAAATGAATTACAATATATGAAACATACCACAAATTTGATTTTCAAAAAGTGTGTTGTAGTTTTGGAAAATTTGATTTATTTTGTGTGGTTTTGATTCATTTTGTGAAAATAAAGTATATATTTTGTGAAAATTATATGTTTTTCACATGTGGCTCCAATGCCCAAAACATAAAACAATAAAAACAATAAAATGCCAAAAGCATGTTTTGCACCTGCAGCTGTTTTTGGATCAAAGCAAATTTGTGGAAAAGTCACCAGTTTTGGGTGTCAAGTGGTACTATGGCACCAAAAAAAGTTATGAAAACAATGAAGAAGAAAACAGACTTGGAAAAGTCTCCCCAGAAGAAGAAAGGCTTGGAAAAGCCTTCCAACCAGAGAGGCTTGGAAAAGTCATCTGGAAGAAAGGGTTTGGAAAAGCCCATGAAGAAGCCTAGCTGCAATGATGGAGATGGTTTGGAAAAACCAGGAACCATCAAAGACAAGGTCAAAGCTGCAGCTGAGGAGGCTGAAGGTGATGCAGACCAGGGTGCTGCAATCTTGCATGGATCTCTGTCCAAGCTTGATAAGAGCAAGGGAACAAGGCCTTGGAAAAGGCCCATGCCCAACTTGGCAAGAAGGAGAAAGGAATTGCTGCTTGCAAATGGCTCTTGGAAAAGGAAGGCAAGCAGTTTCTCCAAGCCTCCAGGAGGGTTTCTGTGGGAGAAGTTGTCACTAAGAATGATAACTGGGAAACCGAACTCCAAATGCTTACCAGGTACACCCCAGAAGAGCTGGAGATGCATCTCCAGTCTGGGAAGGTGATCTGGAGAGAGTGCCCCTACACTTCTGGTACCTTTGAATACAAAGATATCCAGAATTGGCACAAAGCAATCAACACAGCCAGACAGAAGGAATGGCAGAGTGGTGTTGAGTTTGAGCCTGAGGATGAGGACTTGGAAAAGTTCATGGAGCTCTTCAGCACTGACTGCCATTCCTTGTCTGTGGATGAAGGCCTTGGAAAAGGTAGTGCCAAGGGCCTTGGAAAAGGCCAGGGGTCCCTTGGAAAAGGCAGAAGAGGCAGGGGCAGAGCCATCAAGGAGGAGGAGGACAAGGATGAGCCTGATCCCCATGAGAAGCTTGCCAAGGCTTGCAGGACTGCCAGGAATATGGTGTCTGCAACGCTGTCAGACTTGGAAGAAGCTTTGGAAAAAGCAGGTTCCAAGCTGACCAAAGCAGGCAAGACCACAGCCAATGATCTGAGCAAGGAGCTTGGAAAAGCTTTGCAGAAGATCAAGACCTTGCTGACTGGAAAGTCAAAGCTGCAAGATGACCCAGTGAAGGGGCAGCTGATGGAGGTGGCTCAAGTGGTCAAGACTGCCAAGGATGAAACTAAGAAGCTGCTGGCTTTGGGGGGTGCCTCCTCCTCCTCCAAAGCCAAGTGATCTTGGAAAAGGTCCCTCAGGGGGCAGCAGGGGCCTTGGAAAAGGCAAGTTGGACCAAGGGTCTTGGAAAATGCCTTTGGCAACAGAAAGCACACAGCTGGTCTTGGAAAAGGCCACACTGAGAGGGCAAACTACATGGGCCACACACTGACTTTATATGGAAAAGTTACATGCACACCTAGTCTTCATGCAAAGAACCATTTGTTGTTTCCCAGCTGTGTGTGGCCCATGGCAGCCTGACCTCTAATACAGGGGTTGGTGGCATATTATACAGGGACACTTGCAGGAAAAATGAGTGCTCACTGGGGCTATAGGGAAGGTGTGGTACTGCAGCTGCAATCATGAAAAACATGCATGCCTTGGCAATTTGGCTTCAGCTGCTACTAGCTTGGATCCCTTTTGTATATTTGTTTGTTGTTGATTTTAGGCTTGGAAAAGCTATGGCTAAAAGGCTCAGGGGCTGGCAGCTGGAACAAGAATCTGGCAGAAAAGCCATAAAAGGCAAAAAAGCCTTGGAAAAGGCCACAGCCTTGGAAAAGGCAGATGGCTTGGAAAAGCATGAATCACCATTGGCCAGCAAGCTGCTCCATCTCTGGGCTTCTGGCAGCCTCTCTGCTGTCATGGTCAGGGAGCTGGCAAACTTGGCTTTGCAAGATGGAGCAGATCACCCAGAATTGGTGAAGCTGGCCCAATGTGGAAATTGGGGTGCCCAGCCAGGAAACTGCCACAGGCAGATCTTGAACAAGTTCTGCTCTGATGTGATGCTGCCTGAACCTTTTAGCATCAAAGTGAAGTGCATTGATCCCAAGACTTCCTTGGAAAAGGTTGAGCTTGCATCAGTGTACCTCCCCCATCTTCAGTTTGCACATCTTGGGGAACATTATCCTGAGTTCTTCAAAGAAACTTTCCACCTTGGAAAAGGTGACTTGGGAAAGTTTTGGAAAGGAGTGCAAACAACCAAGGATGACAGACTAGAAGGTCATCCCATGTGCTTGGAAAAGCATTGGCAACTCCACTCCATTCCCATATTTGTATATGGGGATGGAGTGGAGTACCAAACAAGAGATACAATGTTGGTATGGTCATGGGGCTGTTTTTTGGGTGATATGGCAAGCATGAAGCAGCACCAGCTGCTGGCTGCCTCCCCCAAAAGCTGTACAGCCAAGGACACCTGGCCTACCATTTGGAAATATTTGAAATGGTCCTTTGAAGCTCTTGGAAAAGGGTTTCATCCAACTCATGACCCAGATGGCAGGCCCTTGGAAAAGGGCAGCAAGCTGCTTGGAAAAGCAGGGCAGCCTTTGCACCCCAAAGGGTACAAGGCTCACATCTGGGCAGTGCAAGGGGACCACGAATTTTTCAGCAACCACCTGAAGCTTCCCCACTGGGCATCCAAGTACCCTTGCTGGGAATGTAATGCTGAAAACTTTGAAGGGTGCAAGGCCACCTTGAATGTGAAAGAATTGGATTTGGACAAGTCCAAATTCAAATTATTTTCACAGAAGGAGCAGCTTGGAAAAGCTTCCCACTTGGAACACCCTTTGTTCCAAGTCCCTGGTGTTACTGCAAAAACTTGCAGGGGTGACCCCATGCATATTTTGTTCTGTAAAGGACTCTATGGCCATGTCATTGGAAGTATATTACATTACCTGTGCTGGTATGAAGGGCCTGGAAAGGTCTGTAAGGAAAGGCCATCCAAAAGGATTGGGGTCATCTTCGATGAAATCCAGCAGGAATACAAGTCCCAAGGTTTGGAGCACAGGCTCACAAATCTTAAGCTCAGCATGTTTACAAATGCTGAAAAGCCTTGGCTTGGAAAAGCCACCATGGACTGCAAAGCAGGTGAAAGCAAGCATCTGCTTCCAGCCTTGGTTCCTGTCTTGGAAAAGATGTTTGCTGGGACCAAAAAAGAAGAGAAAAAAATGTTATCTGCAGCCAAGAGCTTGGAAAAGCTTGTGGCATTGTGGGATGAAGCAGGTACATTCCTCACCCCTGCTGAATTTTCAAAAGGCATGGCTCTTGGAAAAGAATTCTTGCTGGCCTACAAATGGCTGAATGCATGGTCCTTGGAAAAGGGTAGGCATTCTTTTGCCATTGTTGTGAAGCACCATACCTTTATCCACCTCCTTTGGAATTCCAAATTTCTGAATCCCAAAAGGCACTGGAATTTCAAAGGGGAAGACTTTGTGGGTCGAGTCTCTAGAATGGCCCACAGCATCAGCTTTGGAGTTTCCTCCACAAGGGTGAGCTCCAAACTGTGCATCAAATACAGGTTGTTCTTCCATTTCCTGTTGACCAGGAGCATGGAGGAACCTGTGTGGGACAGTGAGGAGGATTAGGTGTATCTTGGAAAAGGCTCTTCTCCTGCTGATCTTGGGAAAGACGCATTCTGGAGATATCTTGGAAAAGGTATTCACACAGCATGTCTTGGAAAAGATATTGCATGTCTTGGAAAAGGCTTGACAGGGCTGCATCATGGTAGAAAAAAGGAGGAAGTCAGCTGCAGCTTTTCTCAGAAAATCTTGATCTTCCTGTTTTAAAATCTTGATTTTCATTTTTGGAAATATTGATTCTCCACTTGATTTGATGCTCCAAAAATGATACTTTTTTACTTTGAAATTTGCCTTTGAAAAATCAATATCTCAGATTGATTTTTGAACCCCACCAAATCAAGATCTTGATTCTAATCAATATGCGATGCTCAGGGGAAGTCTCGCACGAAATGCGTTTTTGAGAGATAGCAGATTAACCCTGTGTTTTTCCATACAAAGTCCGTCCCCGAACGCCGATGATCTACCTCTGCGGTGCGACGGGTGCGAGACGGTCTCGTGTGTGGTCGGATCATGGTCGGATATTCTCGGATCATGGTCGGATCGGTTCCGCATTGTAAATGGGGTTTCAAGTGTTTTTTGTGCATGTGCGGTCGACAGAATTCCATTGTGATTTGCAACTGTAGGATCGTTCCCGCAATGTAAATGGGATTGCAAGTGGTGCTGGTGGATGAGTTGCCGATGGAATTCCCATTGTGATTTGCAACTCTACGAAGACTGTACGCTGGAAGTTATATGAGTTTACAGATTTAGACGAGTTACAACATGTATATAAACCTTCTATAACATGTCTATAACCTGCTTGCAAGTATGTAAAGTGTCATAACATTTGATAAGTAATTTGTAAGTTTAGCTATCCGGCTACGAGAAGTTGTAAATGTTTAGGTAAAATATAAATGGTTAATGAACTTATCGTAAGTATCTTAACTGCATGTTTTCTTTTTATAACTATGTTAACAGACTTAACATAAGTATGTAGGAAAAGTTATCATAAGTTATCTGAAAGTTAACAAAAGTTATAAAAAGTTATAAAGTTACAAAAAGTTAGTATAAAGGTATATAAAGTTAAAAATATGTTTACAAGAGGGCAATGAAAATGTTTATTTATTTTACATCTTTCGAGAGTTTCATTAAGTTTGTGACAAAGCTTGTCAACATTTATACAGGGTGAAACAATCTTTCTGTATGTGGAAACGATGTTGTTCGCAGGCAATTTTTTTGTGAAGACAGGTCCTGTAAAGGAATCGGTGTGAAAAAAATGAGGTCCTGGAACGGACATGGTTTGAAAAAATAGTTCCTGTAAAGGATTCTGTTTGAAGAAATTGTTCCTGTAAAGGACATGGTTTGCAAAGACTGTTCCTGTGAAGGATGTGGTCTGTAAAGACATTTCCTGTAAAGGATCGAATGTTTGAACTTGTAATATCTAATGCTTGTAAAGGACCTGGTCTTGGAAGATATTTCTTGCAGAGAAGGTCTGGTTCTTTCACACCGATATGCAAACAGTGTGTGTTTGTGTTAGCTGCATTGCCTCTCAAAGTAAACGCACCAGCGCGTCCGTTCGATTAAATACGATGTCTACGGACAGCTACATGTTGGCCCTTGCTGCGGCAGCGTCGCCACTTTTGGAGCTAGCCAAATCTTTGCCGGAGAGCCTCGAGGCTCCCGGAGAGGAGACGGTGGATCAGCCGCCCGCAGAGGCTGGAGATGGCGAGCATGCGGCCCGCGAGAAGGAGCAGGCGACGGAAGAGAAGATGACGGAGACAGAGACCGAGAAGGTAGAAGAGGCCATCAAGAAGCCAGACCGAAAAAGGGTGACCGGTAAGTCTTCTGAAGCGTCTGCTCCGAGCAAGAAGCAGAAGTAGATGGCAATCAGCGCGGGCAGGAAAAGGAATGCGTGCCGGAGGTGTAGGGTCACTTCTGAAAAGACGGTTCCTGGAAAGGATCGAGTCTGAAAAGACAGTTCCTGAAAAGGATCAAGTCTGAAAAGACAGTTCCTGAATAGGATTTAGTCTGAAAAGACAGTTCCTGAAAAGGATCCATTCTGAACAGATATTCCCTGAAAAGGATGAAGTCTGAAAAGACAGTTCCTGAAAAGGATCAAGCGCGAAGAGACATGTCGTGCACGGGAAGAAGTTCGACAAACCTATTCCTGAGAAAAAATTCTTTGTCGCATGATATCGTTCAGACACATTGAATGGGCAGCAGATATCCGCTTGCATTTTGGATCTAGTTTTTTTCTGCAACAAGAGCTCACTAGCACCGAAGGACAAAGGTCCATAGAAAGAGCCATGAGCCAAATTGTTGCTTCGCTGGAAGCCTGTGGCCGCTACTTGGAGACCATGAAGACGTTTCCTAGCTTTATGCAAGCTAAGGAGAGCCAACTGTCTTCTTTGACGTGTCAATTTGGTCGGCATAGTTGGTCGCTTTCTGAAGGCTCTGAAGCATTGGAGCTCTTGCAGCGCCAGGCCATTTGGAATGAGACGGAACGAAGCTCTTTGGCATTAGCTATAGTTCCACCATAGTTCCGCTATAGTTCAGCTATAGTTCCACTATAGTTCCGCTATAGTTCCACTATAGTTCCGCTATAGTTCCGCTATAGTTCAGCTATAGTTCCGCTATAGTTCCGCTATAGTTCCACTATAGTTCCGCTATAGTTCCGCTATAGTTCCACTATAGTTCCGCTATAGTTCCGCTATAGTTCAGCTATAGTTCAGCTATAGTTCAGCTATAGTTCCACTATAGTTCCGCGACAGTTCCGCTATAGTTCCACCATAGTTCCGCTATAGTTCCGCTATAGTTCCGCTATAGTTCCGCTATAGTTCCGCTATAGTTCCGCTATAGTTCCACTATAGTTCCGCTATAGTTCCGCTATAGTTCCACTATAGTTCCGCTATAGTTCCGCTATAGTTCCGCTATAGTTCCACTATAGTTCCGCTATAGTTCCGCTATAGTTCCACTATAGTTCCGCTATAGTTTCGCTATAGTTCAGCTATAGTTCCGCTATAGTTCCGCTATAGTTCCACTATAGTTCCGCTATAGTTCCGCTATAGTTCAGCTATAGTTCAGCTATAGTTCAGCTATAGTTCAGACAAAAATAGCTATAGTTCAAAGAAAAATAGCTATAGTTCAGACAAAAATAGCTATAGTTCAGATAAAAATGGCTATAGTTCAGAAAAAAAATGGCTATAGTTCAAACAAAAATAGCTAGAGTTCAAAAAAAAAGGCTATAGTTGAGAAAAAAAAATGACTATAGTTCAGACAAAAATATTAATCTTTCAGAAAAAAATGGCTATAGTTCAGACAAAACTAGCTATAGTTCAGAATAAAAGTCGCTATAGTTCAGACAAAACTAGCTATAGTTCAGACAAAAATAGCTAGAGTTCAGACAAAAATAGCTATAGTTCAGATAAAAATGGCTATAGTTCAGATAAAAAATGGCTATAGTTCAGATAAAAATGGCTATAGTTCAGATAAAAATAGTTACACTGGAGACAAAAATCGCTATAGTTCATACAAAACAAATATACACGAAGAAAAAAATCTGCAGCACCTTTGGCACAGCTTCAGATATAACAAAAAAAGCAATGCCGCCCAAGTCAGCCAATCCGTTGCCTGTGGCAGAGATCAAAAAACTCAAACATGTCTTGCTTCGGATGATGTGGAATGAGATGCAAGTATATCGACCCGCCCATTGGATACTATCAGGTAACAGTTTACTCACCCTATGGTAAAAACGCACATGTTGCTTCACATTCGGTTTTGAAGAAGAGGAAATGATCCAAATTGAAGCTGCGTTTCATGCCCCGGCTAGAAAAAAAAGTTTTTGCGTCGCTGGCATGGTTTGAATATAAATGATCCCGAAAGGGATGAGTTGAAAACAGCCAGATCCCGAAAGAGACAGTTTGAAACACACAGATCCCGAAAGGGATGAGTTGAAGAAACCAAATCCCGAAACGGAAAGTTTGACAAAAACAGATCCCGAAAGGGATGGGTTGAAGCAACCAAATCCCGAAAGGGACAGTTTGAAAAAAACGGATCCCGAAAGGGATGGGTTGAAGAAACTAAATCCCGAAAGGGAACGTTGGAACGGACTAGATCCCGAAAGGGAGAGGTTGAAACAACCAAGTCCCGAACGGGATCGTTTTAACAAAATGACGGATCCCGAACGGGAACAGTTGCAACTAAACTTGTTTCCAGATCCAAAAATACAGACAGAGATATCACCAAAAAAAACATATCGCCTCAGGTGTCATGATTCCTGAAACATACATAACTGAAACGCTTTCACATCACTTCGTCGATTCAAAAAAAGGATATCATATCTGAAAGTTCTTTCAGAAACAAGACAGTTATAAAATCCACGTGGTCGGAAACCAAGGCAAAGACTTTCAAAAGTATAAAAATATACAAAAAGTTACAAAAAGTTATGAAAAGTTATAAAAAGTTAGCAGAAGTTATAAAAAGTTAGCAGAAGTTACGAAAAGTTAAGACAAAACTTACAAATAAGTTATTAAAGTTAACATAACTTCCTTTTATCTTTTTGATAAGTCATGCTAACTTCCAACATAAATCCTTTAACTTCTGTATATCTAGGCTAAGTCTGTAAAGTCTTATAACTTTAAGCGTACAGTCTTCGTAGGATCGTTCCCTCACTGTAAATGGGGTTGCAAGTGGTGCTGGTGGAAGAGTTGCCGATGGAGTTTTGGAGGAAGTCTCGCACGAAATGCGTTTTTGAGAGATAGCAGATGCACGAAAGCCTATGTTTTTCCATACAAAGTTCGTCCCCGAACCTCGATGATCTACCTCTGCGGTGCGACGGGTGCGAGACGGTCTCGTGTGTGGTCGGATCATGGTCGGATATTCTCGGATCATGGTCGGATCGGTTCCGCATTGTAAATGGGGTTTCAAGTGTTTTTCGTGCATGTGCGCTCGACAGAATTCCATTGTGATTTGCAACCAGTTTGCAACTGTAGGATCGTTCCCGCAATGTAAATGGGATTGCAAGTGGTGCTGGTGGATGAGTTGCCGATGGAATTCCCATTGTGATTTGCCACTCTAGGATCGTTCCCTCACTGTAAATGGGGTTGCAAGTGGTGCTGGTGGAGGAGTTGCCGATGGAGTTTTGAAGGAAGTCTCGCACGAAATGCGTTTTTGAGAGATAGCAGATGCACGAAACCCTATGTTTTTCCATACCAAGTCCGTCCCCGAACCTCGATGATCTACCTCTGCGGTGCGACGGGTGCGAGACGGTCTCGTGTGTGGTCGGATCATGCTCGGATCATGGTCGGATCATGGGCGGATCATTCTCGGATCGGTTCCGCATTGTAAATGGGGTTTCAACTGTTTTTCGTGCATGTGTGGTCGACAGAATTCCATTGTGAGTTGCAACTGTAGGATCGTTCCCGCATTGTAAATGGGGTTGCAAGTGGTGCTGGTGGATGAGTTGCCGATGGAATTCCATTGTGATTTGCAACTCTAGGATCGTTCCCGCAATGTAAATGGGATTGCAAGTGTTGCTGGTGGATGAGTTGCCGATGGAATTCCATTGTGCTTTGCAACTGTAGGATCGTTCCCGCAGTGTAAATGGCTGTGTCAAGGTTGCTTCGTGCGGTGGCTGCATTGGTAATACTATTGTCTTTTGCAGCTGGACTTCGTAAATTGTATTGGAGTGGCTGCATGAAGGCTGCGACAGTGATTTGTCAGCAGATTTTCTCCATTTTGGCGCTAGTGATTTTCCTTCTAAAAATCCTTTTAAAAGGTGCTTCAAAATCGTCTTTTTTTCGCTCTGGCGTCGAGATCCGGTTTTGGAGCTACAATTTCCGACGCCGTTGCGCGTAGTTCTATTGTGTTTTGCAACTCAGTCTCTGCAGATCGCATTGTAATGGCTGCGTCAAGGTTGCTTCGTGCTGTGGCTGCATTCGTAATACTATTGTCTTTTGCAGCTGGATCTCGGAAATCGTCTTGGAGTGGCTGCATGAAGGCTGCGAAATGCGTTTGTTATTAGATTTTCTCCATTTTGGCATTGGCACTAGTGTTTTTTTGTTGGACGTACGTTAGTTTTGTTTTTTTTTTTTTTATTTGTTTTTTTTTTTTTTTTTTTTTTTTTTTTTTTTTTGTTTTTTTGGAGCAGTGTGGAAGGTGGGGCGTGATGAAGCGTGCAGTGTTGAAGTGTGGAGTGAAGTGTGAAGTGTGTGAAGGAAGCAGTGGGAAAGTGAGCAAGTGGAAGTGTGAGTTTCAGTGTGGAGTGCGAAGAGCGCTGCAGGGTGAAGTGTGAAGTGTGATGGGTTTGAGGGTGAAGAAGCGTGAGAAGTGAAAGAAGTGTTGAAGTGTGAAGTGTGAGGTGAGTGAAGTTGAGTGTGAATGGACGCAGGAGACGTGTGAAGTGGAGTGTGAAAGTTTGGAGTGGAAGGAAGCAGTGAGAAGTGAGAAGTGTGAAGTGAGAAGTGTGAAGTGTGGACTGTGAAGTGTGGAGCGTGAAGTGCGAAGTGAGAAGTGTGAAGTTTGGAGTGTGAAGGAAGCAGTGAGAAGTGAGAAGTGTGAAGTGAGAAGTGTGAAGTGTGGACTGTGCAGTGTGGAGTGCGAAGAGCGCAGTGTGAAGTGTGAAGTGTGAATTGTGAGGTTTGGAGTGTGAAGGAAGCAGTGAGAAGTGTGAAGTGTGGACTGTGAAGTGTGAAGTGTGAGTGAAGTGTGGAGTGTGAAGTGCGGAGTGAGAAGTGTGAAGTGTGAAGTTTGGAGTGTGAAGTTTGGAGTGGGAAGGAAGCAGTGAGAAGTGAGAAGTGTGAAGTGTGGACTGTGAAGTGTGGAGTGTGAAGGGCGAAGTGAGAAGTGTGAAGTTTGGAGTGTGAAGGAAGCAGTGAGAAGTGAGAAGTGTGAAGTGAGAAGTGTGAAGTGTGGACTGTGAAGTGTGGAGTGTGAAGTGCGAAGTGAGAAGTGTGAAGTGTGAAGGTTGGAGTGTGAAGGAAGCAGTGAGAAGTGAGAAGTGTGAAATGTGGAGTGTGAAGTGTGAAGTGTGAAGTGCGAAGTGAGAAGTGTGGACTGTGAAGTGTGAAGTGTGAAGTGTGGACTGTGAAGTGTGAAGTGTGAAGTGTGGACTGTGAAGTGTGAAGTGTGCAGTGTGAAGTGTGAAGTGTGAAGTGTGAGGTTTGGAGTGTGAAGGAAGCAGTGAGAAGTGTGGAGTGTGAAGTGTGGAGTGTGAAGTTTGAAGTTTGAAGTGCGAAGAGTGCAGTGTGCAGTGTGAGGTGTGGAGTGTCGAGGGAAGGACACGGTCGGGACAGGTTGTCTTTGAACTATAGGTCATTTATGTTTGGGAAACTTCTGCCGCCGGCTTGCCCGGGTCTATGTTATAGATGGCAATTTAGCTCGTTGATTTACATGGGTGATCCTTCAAGTTTTTGAGCAATGGTGGTGCAGTTCCAGTTATAAGTGGTTTTCTGTAAGCATGGTAATTTGGAGTTATATCCCAACTTATGTTGGTTAAAATCCCATGGTTCTACCCACTACTAATCCAAACTGCACCCCGAACAAAAATGCGTATGACCAATGACTGAATTCAATGGATTGGTTTTAAGGGAACATTTAAAGTTTACAGGCAACCCCCATATGATGATATTTCTCAGGAAGGTGCATGGTTTTCTGTAGAGTAAAACATGAAATAAGAAAATATGAATAGCACATATATGTGTGAATCCACTGAATGTAATCAGCAAGAAGTGAGAACAACAATCACCATGATGAAAAAAAACAACAATGCACTGAAAACACACATAAATGCCGCAGTGAAAGCGAATGAGAAATCACGCGCACACACACATGCATTATATACATTATATAAAAAACATATACATAATTATATATATATATATACATATAAGAAGGGCTTGGTCTTCCCACAGGAATAACCAACATATAAGTTAACAAGAGAAGAATAGTCCTGCATCAATACTGACAAGTTAACAACATGACTTCAATAGCTCTTGATAATGACAATTGGCTATCAAGTGAAGAAGTCACTGAGAAAAAACACAAAAATCATAATAATAGTAAGAGTGATTACTCCTTGGATGTGAACCCTACAGCCTTACTTAAGTATAAGGAAATACGATAAGCTTGCTATATATGCAAGTACCAACCACTTGAACGAAAATGGATGATGTTGGATATCTCTATAAGTAAAGATCACCTGTCTCACTGCTACAGTTATGGGGAGTCCTATGGGACATTAAATCCGTTGGTGAGCATATTATGGGAGGTTTAGGTGATTGACCATCTGGGTAAACTATCATCCTTCCTAAGCTGAACAGGTTTGAAAAATGATGGCTCATGGAATACAAATCATCAATTTCCGCAGCTGCGAACAGCTCACCAAAAAAATATCATATGGCAGCTCAAATTATCGACTGACACATATATGCTAAGGAGTTTAAGCTTAAATTGTAAAACGCAGTTCTGCAATGGTTCGTGCATGTTCTTCCACTAAAGGTTCTATCATGCTCTATCCTACAACAGTTAGGAAAAAACCGACAGGACAATGAAACCCTTCAAGTTCTGATGGGCGCATGATCAAACATATTCACTTGTTGTGTGACATCATTGCTGCTTCCAAACCATGATTGTTTCCCAAAACCTTGCTATAGTACAATTAGCAGAGGTACTTAGGCCATCTTAGGTTCACATGTGCATGTATCTGTCAGAAAATAAAAAAATAACAAAAACACGCGCACAAACAAAACGCACACATAGACAGAATATGTATTTATGTACCCCTCTTTCTCATATCATCCCCTTCTACTTAAGAACCAGTCCCCAACAACGAAAACTGCACATTCCACCCAAATGGCGCTGGGAATCACCTTGAAAAAAATCAAGGCATCGTGCACGTCGAACAGCGATTGCGGTGGAAACTCCTCGACCCGTCGCAACGTCTCTTCGAGGAGCGCTGACAGAAAGCCGTGCCGTTCCTCGAAGCGCACCATGGAGGGAGCCATGGATTTGGAGCGACCATCCACGACCCGCAAAGAGATGCAGAATTTGGTCTAAAAATCGTGGAAAACAATGGACATCCACAAGAAGATGGACGTGAACAACATCCAATTGGAACATTTAGTGGCGACATGTTCTGTTTTCTGAATCTTTTTGGGGGTTGCTCTGAACAGGAACTGCCCTAGTGCCAGCAACGACAGACAAGTAGATTCACCGTTGGTGGTTGGTGGTTTCAATCAGCAGGGATGGGACATTCAAGAAACGAACGTGTTAATCTCACTCCCGCTACAAATAAGAGCCAACATGTGCATTTTACAAACATGAGGCTTAAGTATACAGCTGGGAGTTTACTGATCTACCCAAGGAACAATGACAACGAAATAACAACATGAGCACATAGCCTACCAGAAAATAGAAGTTTGGCATAAAATGTACAGTACATGGACATACAAGTACCCCCATCCCTCAATGTCCTACGTATGGGACCCCAAAATGAATCAATATCCAGAACTGAACTGAACACAATTGATGACATTCCTCTCTCTTGTTTGTAAAACCCACATGTTTCATCAATGCTCCCTCGGCTCTTCAGCAATCAAGCAGGGCTTCCTGTAAAATCCACATTTATTTCATAATGATGTTCCCATAGAACGAGCTTCATTTGGCAGGATTTCCCGGCCATGTTTGATGACCCCAATGGGTAAATCCCTATCCAAAAACCGCAATAAGAAATCTGATTATATATATAATATGTAATCCAATGATCGATATCTCATGAAGCCGCCGTTTCTGGTGGTCAAACCGTTTGTGGTACGTGGTTGGTGGTCTTAACCCATCCAAAATATATCAAAATAACAGCGAATCGTCTCAAGTATGGTTGAACAAGCCTGAATGTTGCAACCCCCAACCGGACATTCACTACTATAGTTGGTTAATAAACTCCCATTGTTAACCCATTAAAACTCCACTATAACTCCATTTCACCGAAAATCATTGTAACCTTCAAGCAGTTGATGGTTACCCTCCGGTAATCAAACGTAGCACTGGAAAATCCATAAAACAAAAAATCATTTTAAGTTTGCTGGTTTTCCCCATTCAACCACCATATTTAAAGTGGATGTTCCATACGTTTCACGCCGCGGGGAAACATGGGGAACTCCATCCGTGCCAAGCTGCCCCGGTGCTCACGAAGCGCGCAAAGGCGAACGCCAGCTGCGCCAGGTGAAGCGTCTGACAGTCGCGAATCATGCGCACCGCCGCCCTGGCCGCGGCGTCTAACCAGCGCGAGCAGCGGAAACCTACCATGGCGGTGGCCCAGGACCTCATGGGCAGAAGGGGAACGTTATAGTTATGCTTTTGGGAAAATAGTTACTATATAACTATTAGATGCTGTATGTTACTATTTTTGGGAATCCTTATTTTTGGGGGTTAGAACTTAGAAGTTAGAAAACATCAAGGGAAGGTGAGCCCACCTTTATTTTTTGGGTTGCGATCAACTTTTCTTTTTGGAGATCCATGTCGATCGTCAAAATTGATACTCAAAAACCGCCGCCATTCATTGGTAGATGATCGACCCATTGAACGCAGTGATTTTGCATTCCGACATTTGGTTACTGGAATATGCAACCAATTAAACCAATTGTTTTGTCGATCTCCCGAATTTGCATGTTAAATCATGTTAAACCCTCATATTTTGCCATGTTTCTTGGTTAGCTCCAAGTTTGTTGGTGGCTCGGTCGACCTGTAAACGCGCACTTTCTTATGCGCTTTTCCCATAGGCACAGCGTGTTTTTGTGCATTTTTTACCACGTATATCATGGTTTCGTGGGGTGGGGTGGGGTGGGTGGGATGATAACGTTCATTTACGCGTGATGCCCACGCATTGCGGATGTTGATGTATGTTCGTGCACGCTGACATCGTACGCAGTGCTGACGTGAAGGGTGGGTGTGGGGGGTGGGGTGGGGGGGTGGGGGTGGGTGGGGTGGGGTGGGGTGGGGTGGGGTGGGATGATAACGTTCATGTTACGCGTGATGCACAACGCATTGCGATGTTGATGTAATGTTCGTGCACGCTGACATCGGTACGCAGTGCTACGTTGATGGGTGGGGTAGGGCGGGGTGGGGTGGGGTGGGGTGGGGTGGTGGGGTGATAACGTTCATGTTACGCGTGATGCACCAACGCATTGCGATGTTGATGTAATGTTTGAAATTTTGATCGTCGGAGGCGACAATTCAACAGAATCTGAAATTAGTCGAGTGAAAGGCCAGATGCGCCGCACCAATATGCTGGGTAGAATCAGCCCACGCAATGCTCAGGTGCAGCAGTTTGCTGCCAAGCGTCTCTTAGAGAAGCCTGGGTTGATGCCTCTGGTGACGGCTTTTGCGGAATATCGCAGAGATCGAAAAAAACAAATGGGTATTCAACCAGGTCACGCGTTTCAAATTGAGAAAGACAACGCTTGGGTCCCATGAAAAAAGGAGTGGACGCGCCTCCCAAAACCAACACCACGAAACCCTCATATACGTGGTAAAAAATGCACAGACACACGCTGTGCCTATGGGAAAAGCGCTTCATGAAGCGCGCGTTTACAGGACGACCGAGCGTTGTTGGTTAACCTCATTTTTTTCTCCCAGGCCCCCCCAGGAAACCCCCACGGCCACGGGACGTGTTGGCCAAGTTTTGCGTGTCGTGATCCTCGATCCGCGCGATGGAGGCGTCCAGCAGCCGACGGAAGAGCGGATCATCTTTCAAGGCTAAGGTGGCGTAGGCCCACATCCTCGGTGGATGGCTCCCTTCCGGAAAAAAAGACACCAGAAATAGCATGGTTTAGCAGGGGATAAACAACACACACAAACACATATTTGGGATTATTTGGGCAGGAATGGGATGTAATGGGATATATAACCTACTTGGGAGTGCAATTGGGGATGGCATCTCTTAGGTCGGTTGAACCATCATCAATGATGATGCGGTTTAATCATCAAAAACCAAGGGGTTCCATGTAATTCTAACGGGAGGATGATAAGATTGTGTATTCATAAGGATGGAGAAAAAACATATTCTATGGGGATTTATCCTTCGGTGTCATCAAACATGGCTTGGAACTCCCTGAAGTTTTACTTTCCTTGGCCTGTTCGATTACCAAACGCCATCATGGATAGTGTATCTGATGTTTGGGAAGGTTACGGCCAATCAATCTATATAATACAATACATATAATATATACACGGGTAAAAAAAAGACATGGTGCCACCAACATAAACTGATGGTTCTTTCCTAAACGGTGTTTATCATCCCGTTGAGCAAAGATATATTGGCATCACACCTGGCCATCCACGTCCGAATTGGTGTCCAATGATAAGCCATTAAACCCATATTCATCCCTTCATACAAGCTTCCAGATTTACATCCCTATTTGTTACCTATGGTCCATGGTACAAATTAAAAACAAGTTGAGATTGCAAATCGGGTAAACACTAAATGGGAATCTCTAAACCACAAATAAACCACAACTTGGCACCCTTTCTCTGTAAATTCTAAGTTTACCCAGTTTACCCAGCAAACATGGAGTGTTTCCCTTCACCCTGTCCCCGGATGGGGTATCCCAGGGTCATGTTGGACAGGCTCTGTGGGTCCCAGCTGTTGACCTCGTCACCCCTGCGGTCCACCTCTTCCGCGATGGCGCGCAGCATCAAATTGTCGCAAAGGTCCATGGTGGCCAGGGCCCAGGAGAAGTTCGACAGCTCCTCAAGGGGCCAAGATATCTTCAAAAAAGGGGAGTAACCAAGAAAAAATCATGATTTAATGGGGTATAATGGGATCATATGTGATATATATGTATATATATATATAAAACCTACTTGGGGGTATGGTTGTGCTTATTCTTGTTGGTGTAGCGTGGTGTAACTAGATGCTATGGTTTTTTAACCCGCAAAAGTTGGGATGTAACTGCACTCCAAGTAGGTTGGGGTGGCCCCCCCAAGGGATGTGGGAGAAGGTTGAGTAAACCATCAAAATTGTAACCCCAGCAGGGGCCCGCTGGCTTCGTCCCAGTCCTCAAGCCAGTCATAGAATGTCATAGAAACGGAGAAATATATATATATTATATTATATTATATTATATTATATTATATATATAATTGTATAAATCCTCCTGTGTAAACCTTTACACTTCGATGTGGAAAAACCCACCATTTCTAGGATCATGTTCCCAGGGTTTCCCCATATCCCCACGGGTTTTTCCACATCTTTTTTATAGGGTAAATCTATGGCAATTGAAACCAACCACTGCTTCGTCCTGTGGAATGAAATCCTGGATCTTCCGCGAAGCTTCGCGTCCAACAGCTAAGACCATGTTGTCCTAGGACGCTGGCGAAGGGGTTGTCTTGGAGTATATACTCCTTGGCCGCTAGCAGTTTGAGGTGTGGTGATGATACATATAAACAATTACATAGGGTAATATAGATATAGACATTATGCATACATGTCAATACTTACAAGGTAGTGTAGTATATCACGAAGAATAGGTGACCTCAATGTAATCACCAACAAACTACAACCGTTGCCAGGTAGACTTGAATTACCGACCTCTTTCTGCAAAAGCGCTACAACTGCTTGCAAGCATCGTGGCGAAAGCCCAACGTGCTCAAGCCCCAAACAAAGTTGGACATGTTCCTGGACAGCAGTGCGGCACTTACCATGACGTTACTTGTGGGATGCTTGGCTGTGCATCACATGTTAAGTGACCAAAAGACTGGATCTATCCCGTCCAGAACTGTCACTTTTGACCACGTCACTGCGGCGAAAAATCCGCGAACTCGCAGCGAGCACGGACCACGGCACGAAGCCACTCAGGCTCTCGGTGCTTCATCGTGGCAAAGGCCCAGGTACAAATGGAGATATCCAGGGGACAAAAGCGCTGAATGTCCTGCAGATTTTGTGGTCTATATGCTTTCCAGATGTTGATGATTTTGTTGGTTGATATATTGTTAATACATGACAATACATGTTAAATAGACTTAATCACTCTAGCCGCAGTTTTTGTTAGAGAATGTTAGTACAAATTCCAATTACTCCAAGTGTTTTTTGTTGGTTGTTGTTTACATCGTGGCCGTTACTGGCTCCATCCCCGCCACTTACAGCGGTTCATGGGGTGCCGGCCCGTTCCCAACCGCAAAACTGGCTAACGACGATCTTCAGAAATTCTGGAGCTTGTGATATGAGCTTTTGATGTTAACGAGGTTGAGTACAGCGCCCCAAAACTGAGACATAGCTTCTGCTAGGATCTGACTTGGGCTATGGATTGCTTGGTCTGCCTTTGCCTGGTGGTGACAGGAGCTACGGGCCATGGGCACTAAACCATCTACATGTCAGGCCGTGGAGTCCTCAATGGCCCTGCAGGTCAATGCCTTAGGACGTTAGGAGTTGTGGCTTGGACAACTCCTGAAATTGGTAGTGGAAAGGAAACATGCGGTGGCTTTCCTTTTGTAGCCAACAGGGTGCAATAAGAATATGCAATCACATTGCAATCACTATCTTTCAGGCCCTGTTTGAACGGGCATTAAGAAGTACAAACATAGCAAAACAGTTGGAATGAACCTTTGGAACTGGGGTCTTCAACAAAACCAGTCGCTGTCGAGTTCAACAATTTCATCACCATGCATACCCAAGTTTGTTCACTACGATTTCAAAACCTGAAGGAGAAACATGTGTGGTCACAGTTCTTGCAAACCACAGTGCGCCACACTACCAGTTCATCCCGTTGAGATCATTTCATGATCCCATAGTCAACGACAAAACACATAGAAAACAGCGAAAAACCAGGCGAAAGTGTGCCTACCCAGCTGCTCGCAACATCAATGGCTCGTGCAGCTGCATCCGGGCACAGGCCCAGAGGGTGTTAGACACGTGCTGCGGCTCAAACTCGTGGATTCGCCGCTGGGTTTGGATGGAAACCATCTCCACCCAGGGCCCTTTGCTGCGATAACCTTAGAAGAATGGGAATTTGTGGGATAATTTGTGGGATTTTATGCGGGTTACTGGTGATAATGGTGATGAATGGTGATTGATAGCTGTGTGTAAGTTGTTTTTTCTTGTATTTTCCCAATGGGAAATCCACTGGTTGGGGAATCCTGTTTTTTGTTTCATTGAAGCAAATGGTGAGCAATCTAGAAGCAATCTAGAAGAGCATCAAGCCAGCAAAAAACTTGCCAGTGACGCCTGGAAAAACAGCAGGTGTCACATGTCTGAAGATCCTGTCAGGCAGCAACGGTCCATTGCCCAAACCCAGGGCTCCAGCCAATGATGCCCCTGAAAAATAGAGGTTTCGGATCAGTGTGGCCTCATTTACATACACCATTTACCCATTGCAATGAAGCGAAACATGGATAAACATGGATTGTTCATCATCATTTACTCATCGGTTTGGCACATCATCATTTATACCATCTTCCGCCCCTAACCAGTGGGGCTTCCAACACGTCTTTGGCGAGTTCACTTCGCCATGTAACAAACGGCCCCCAGACCATGTAAGGAGTTGGCGATCTGTCGCGAACCAAAGAAGGGCAAGCGCGACTTGAAGCGATCCTGGTTGCAAACCCCGAACACATTCACATGCTCGGCCCCTGTTAGCACACCAGGGAGTGCTGTTGTGGCTTCAGGATGTTTAATGGACATATACGATCATATACGGTATATTAAGTAGGCTTAAGCAACCTCATCACGGAGATCATCTTTGGGTTGGGAAGACTAGGATCCAACAGCAGATGGAAGCGCGGATCACGAAAGACGTGAGCTCCAACTGGCACCTCAGTCGCACAGACCCCCAGAATTAGATCCATAGAGCCCAACAAATATATGATTGACTCTTGTCATGTCTAGATATGTCTAGATTAAATGGTTGGAAGCGATTTGTGGTTGAACCTTTGGAAACCAATGGGGCTACCAGGGTCACCAGGTGATGGCGACTGTGATCACAGTGGCCAGCATCATCTTGAGTGTAATCATCAAATTGATGACTAATAATTCTATGATTATAACTGGCTCTTGGTTATAATGATTAGTATTATAGTTAATAACTATATAATCATCATAGCGACTACTGGCTATTGATGTTCATGAATCATGATATCCATTCACAGCGACGAAAAACTTTTAAATACTTCCTGTGATACATTGTGGTGAACATCATCAAATAGCAATCGTGTTGCTATAGATCATCCTGAAGCATATTTTTCCAAGAAATGTCTGGAATTCCTTGCTTCCTAGTAGAGTTCAGAATTTCAGGAGTTTCAACGATTTTCTCAGTGACCTTGCATATGTCATATTTTTTGCAGTCAATGATGTGATCAGGTGGGCTCAAGATTGTTTAATGACTTTTCGGGATTTGCGGGAGTTTGATTCTTTCTTACGGGAATTTGACACTTCTTTGCTGGAGTTTTGCGGGTGATTCTTGACATGTTTGAGCGTCAAAATCTGAAAATACAACTACATGTCATGCAGAAACCTTGTAGCCTGCAACATCCAAAACTCATTGGTTTCAGATGATTCTCAAGGAATTTCAGTCAAATAAGGAGTTTTGATCAATTTGATGACCAATCATGATCAACAATGATCCAACAAAAAGTAAATACAGTATGCATCATATCAGTACCATACGATCTGAGAAAGGTCTTGGAACTCTACATGACCTCAAGCAATTTGGCAATGGAAAATCATCCATTGTTGGGACTACAAAGGACCAACGGATCTCACACCCCCATTGAATCAGATTAAAACCCCACTAAACATTGAAGTCCCACTAAATCCTGTTGAAATCCCATTACCGTCCCATAAAACCCCATTGAAATCACATGACCCCCCTGCAAAATCCCACTAAATCACATTCAAGCCTATCGAAATCTCATTCAACCCTATTGAAAAATCACATGATATCCGCTCAAAATCAAATAAAAACCAATGGGAAACTCTCATTTTTACGCATGTCATCCCATTTGAACACATCAAAAAATCCCATGACCATCCAATTGACATATCCCCTCCCCCCACTTTCCAGCCTTCCCAAGGCGATGCAACGCGGTAGAGATAACGATGGCCCCCTCCAATTCGCGGACGGTCGAGAGAATCGTCTCCACCTCCATGGCGCTCATGGGGACATTTTTGGTGGCGAATGTCATGGCATTTTTCAGATTCAGAAGGGTTTGATTTGTTTCATAAACCACACTATAGTGAAATACCCACAGGTATATGAAACTATAGTTTCCAACTGTGATAACTATGATAACTATCTGGTTGGTGGTTGCAACCCCTCTGAAAAATATGAGTTCGTCAGTTGGAATTATTATTCCCAATATATGGAAAAATAAAGAATGTTCCACACCACCAACCAGATATGGGATATAGGATACTTATATGGATTTAAGAATTTATGTGGATGAATCACTCTGGGATATGGGGTATGGAACTGGGATATATCAACAATATCTTTATGTTAATCATATGGGGTAGATGGATATGATATACATATACATATAAATAAACAAATAAAGTAATAAATAAACAAATAAACAAATAAATAAACAAATAAATATATATATATATATATGAGTTTGATGAGAACTTAAATGGCATATGGGATATGGGATATGATCTATCGTCAAAATCATATATATATATATATATTAAACATATTTGTGTTACTTACATGGAATATGGAATATGAGAGTTTCATGGGAGATAGGGTTCTCATGGCATATAAACAACATAACGTGGATTTCTTTGAACGGTGGTAAACCCTCAGGAATAATGGGTGGTTCATGGGTAATGACCAACAATACTGGATGGTTAATGGATGAGGAGTGGATGGTTAATGGATAATGTGTGACAAACCCAACAATACACACACCCAAATGTGGGACAGATAGGGGACATAACTGGATTATGCGGACAAATCTCTAATTATCATTCAGTTGGCGTCATCTATATGGTCCTATGGTCATCTTACATCCGGGGCATATACCCAATTTCATAAACCCCGGGATGGTGTGTCATTTGGGTCGACCTCCGATCATTCTCCAATTCGTCTCATGGCTTCCGTGTGTTTCCGTGTGTTATTTTCATTTATATATATTCTTGGGATTATGATGTAGCCGATTCAGTCACCCAAGCCCACCCATTCCACAAGGATGACATAGGGGCTTTAGCACCCACCAGACAGCGCTCTCAATTCTGGAGAACTCATCCTCCCAATATCCCAAAGGCCACTGGATGAAGCATGTCCCAGTTCGAACAGTGAATGGTTGGTAAGGAATGCAATCATAAATCATAAACAAAAAATACATCCCAATCCAAATATCAAGGATCTTTCACACCCTTGGAGAAACACGAATTTCCCATCTTGTTTTCCAACCTGATTTTTTGGGTGGACTACAAAAAGGAGGGCTATCACCTAGCCGGACCTAGCCCCTCACATCCTGAGGCACATTATCTGCTGTGACAATGATCTCTTGTAGTTCTTTCTGTCGGTTGCGAGACTCTTCTGTCTCGGACCTCAGTGTCTTTAGCAACTGATTGTCCCTGGCAACGCGTTGGAAACTCAGGGCGGGTGTGGGGCTCGAAGGACATGCCTAACTTATCTGATGCGGCAAATTAAACAGACCAGCCATTTTTGTTGGGTATCATCAAAGATTTGTGCGACACCATTTCTGCTCCAAGGCGCTCTTCTGCTTTCCGACTCAGCCGCGGTCCTTCGCGCTTCTTGGGCTCCGCGAACAAAGGTGCCGGACCAAACCACTCCATGGATCGCCATGGCGCAAGGCTCCGCGTTGCGCGTCAACGGGGATAGGGCGGGTTGGATGAGTTGGGGTAGGATGGCTCCAAGCCATTGGGATGGTGAAACGAACCGAAGCAGGGTGATATACACTACAAACAATGGTTGAAACTAACACAGAAACATGTAAATAAGCTGTTTTTTGGAGGCCAACTTTAATCCACAAGATCTAGAAACCAGAACCCTCCAGACAGGGAACCTCGTTGTTGTCAATGCAGGGTGGGATGGGGGCGGGGCCCCATGGTTCTGGCGCTCTTGGGGATAAGGGATCTCATATTTCATTCAAAGAAGGCCTTCAGATCCCGTTTCGGCGTGACTGACTTTCTCATTTCGAAGCCAAGAAATGAGTCAGTGCCAACACGTACTGTCTTCTTGTCCCAAAGGCCGCTGTTGAAAGGGTGATTGTCATTGGCTTCGGTCCTGACTTTGCCTTATATGATCCATGGAGGCCACGTGTCTATCAGAGCAGCTTGAGGCAGCCAGGTCCAAGTTCCAAGTGAAAATGTCAAGCACTAGTGACCACCAACTGTAGAGGCAAGGTGCGGGCAATATCAACAAGTATGGGCAGAGGTAAATTCAACTGCAATCAGCTGGTTGGGCACTACATTACTTGTGTTTTTTTGTAAACAAATATCCCATATATTTGATATATCCCTACATCGTAGCTAGTTGGTGGTTGAGCCCTACCCTCTGAAAAAAATGACTTCGTCAGTTGGGGTTTTGACATTCCCAATATATGGAAAGTTATAAAAGCCATGTTCCAAACCACCCACCAGGTAGTGTCCCCTGAATGTGTTCAGGTGCCAACAGGTGTCAAATCCACATCCAAGGTGCGCCCGCATCTACCGCCACGCCGCCCACAGGAAGGAAGGCCTAGCGGCGTTCTGGTGGGATATGGCTGTGGCATGTGTGAGACCTGAAAATGGAACCACCAACATAGACTTCATAAGGCAAAAATATGATCCACCATGTGATTTTGAGATGATATTTTTTCAGACAAGCCAATATCACCCTCAACCGTGAGTAGTCTCTCTAGTTACTAGTTCTTTCTGCATTGCTGGCACACCTTATATATGATAAACGACGCAATAGTTCTCCAGAGGGAGGTTCTATCCCTCCATTTCTATGTGGGATCAAGCCAAGGTTTGCCTAGCAGGAGTAGGCGTTGATTGCAAACTGCCACTCCATGATTGTTCCATGTGCGGGATTTTCCCCTAATTATGTTTCTTATGATCTTAGACACCCACAAGAACAACAGTTGGGCATTCTATTCCACGATTTGCACCACAAAATCTGCCCGTGAACAAAAACTCATGGGAAAATGGAACCTGAAATCTACTGCAAACAGCCGTTAGCTGACGATCAATGGATAAACAATGTCATAGCTAATCTTGGACACCAAGTAAAACCAGACAGGTCCGTGTATGCATCTAGCAACCTCTGAAAAAATAGAAACACATTTCCAGAAAGTTGAATGTTCAGAACTGTTCAACCTAAACAATCCTGCGCATGTCCTGGTTAGAGTAAATCACCTGGCATGCTAGAACTAAACGAACCAAACTCACCCAGTGTAAATAACACAATGACATGATCATAACTATAGACTAAAATTTTCTAATTTCATAGAGCGAAAGCAACACAACAACACCAACCTAACCTGAAATAACCTATGAATTCCTTGGTTCACCCGGCGACTTAGCAGAAATTGGCCTTCAGCAAGTCCAGCTCAGGTTGCATCCAGCGACCCTCACTGATCAACTGATGCCCAACCGTCATATCCTTGGATCGCTGGTACCCTCAGGCTGGGCAAGGGGATTGTCCATTGGCAGCTGCCATGTTTGATTATTGGAGGGTTAAGTACATTTAAACTGATCCCTTCCACCCAGTATAGAAAACAACTCGAACGACACCTTATGTTTTAGCATTGTTATCACGGACCACCCCAATATGGGATGTATTTATTTTGAAGGCGATAGGGTTAGTTCAAACCTACAACTGCCTTTCAAAAGTGGGCTGGCCCTATAAATTCGCGAACGCACCATTTGCTATTGGGTTGTGACCCTCCAAACATCTTGAAGACACCCCCAAACACCCGTGGAAACATTTAGGCGTTGACTAAGTTGACAGCATTCTTCAAACTCCTGCGCCGCAAACCTGTTACCACCCCGCTAAATGTCACAAAATTGCTTGGGAGAGTTCTGGCACCAAACACCTTCGTCACGCTGCTTTGGCAACTGGTTGCGCTATTTGGTGTAAATTCCCAAAGAGTCAAACGTATCCTCATGATCCTCGCTTGGTGTGCAAGTACGGCGCCGCAAAACCAAGTCGCCCACATTTGGTTTTGAATGGTCCAGAAGCCTTGCAATTGAGACCACCACATATTCCTTTTGACCGAGCTGAAGAGCGGTTCATGAACGCCCTGCTCCTCCTCGGGATTCTGATGGTTTCTGCATATGATTCTTTTTACAGGGACATTGCACAAGCCGTGGCAACAAGTCTGCAGGTTTCTTCTCAAGTGATGGTGCAACGGATGGTCCGACGCCAAGGTTGCTGGCTGGAGCATCACTTTGCCACAGGCGGACGGTTCCTTCACATCTGGAGTTCTTGGCGAAGACCAGTCAACATATCGAGCTGAACTTTGTGCTATGCATATTTTCCTTCTGGCATTGGTATGGATGATTGACAGTGGTGCCGAGCTGTAGGCGGTTGCTTGGGAAACTGATGTCCTTCTTGCAGTTTCCCGCAAGGGACTGGGACATGTGATTGTCTCTTATGACATGTGATTTGCATGTGGGCCTGGTTTCGAGCTGCCATGCTTATCTTCTCGATTCTATCCATGATCACTTGAAAAAGCGTCAAAGTAAGCAAATTCAACTTGTTTATGTCATCTATTTCTGATGTCCTCGCGTGTGCAACACTGATTCGTACACCTTCCTGGTTTATTGGTCAAAACCAAACTTTTGTAAACAATACCCAGTCAAATGATGTCAACTGTGGACATATTGACCTATGTAGTCATTGTAGCTACAAACATTTTTTCCCCCCCATGTAATCACATATGGCAATCGAAAATCCACCATTTATAGATGATTTCCGCATTGAAACCCTCCGTTTAGGGCGGGGATTTCCCAGCCAACCAGGTTTGAGGACACAGGAGGTTAGAAGAATCTCTATGCTGAAGATGTTTATATAACATTATATAACCAAATGTTACCCAAGAAATACGGTGAAACGATTATATAGTTTTCAGGGCTCCAGATTCAATTAAGACCCACTGGATGACCACCTTCTCTCAACTCGGCTCAGGATCGAAAGCCGTCGCCAGCAGAGAGAACTCACGACCCTCCGACCGCGGCCGCAAGAGCGTGGGATAGTGAGCCTCGGCAATGATCAATGGAGTGGCACACGAAACCATGGAACAATTCCCCCAAACTTGGATTTGCTGAAGGAATCCGGCAAACAAAATAGGACATATTCCCTATAGATTCCCCAAGGGGTGGACTTCAATTGACAAACAAAAAATCATCTTCAGCATATCAAAGCAAATAGGAGGGAAGAAAATCCTTTCGATTTCACTTGATCCAATGCTGAAAGATCAGGCTGAAAATTGGTCAAAGGAATTGATCACTTGTCACCACAGCAAAACCCCGCAATACTGGATCCACAGTTGGCAACGCAATCCCAAAACAATCCATTTCGTGCTCACCGGCGCAATGTTCTACCAACTTAAAGAAACCAAACAATAATCAAATAAACGAACCTCATGACGAACGTTCCCATTGTTTGATAGCCGGTTGCCGGTTGCCGTATGGTTACCGTACATGTCCCCGTTGGCATCCCCATGTGACATTGGTAAATGTCCCAATTAATATTTGTCAAACACAAAGCCAATGGTTAATAATTGTTAAATACATACATATTTATCTGTCTATCTACCTATCTATCTTTAAGTTTTTCTACATATCTATAGCAAATAGTGTGTTTATAATTACCCAGTGGGTTGGTCAAAAACCCTGCACTTCTCCACATTCGTTGTGTGCTTCCTGTATGATCCAATATGGTATGTCAAATCTTCCCCGGGAATATCATTGCGATTCGCCAACAACAGCACAGGTGCTCCGCCCACAATGGCAATGGCCCCACCACCATCTGTTGCTCTGTCAGCCTGCCAACAGTCCCGGAGATCGGGTGCGGCGGCTTTAATACAAATAAACTTTGGCAAATACCAACCAATATGCCACAGTGATGGAGATATGACTGTTGTGATATGAATGGCGGACAAAATTACTTACTACTTGCAATGGACATGGCCAAAGTGGGTGGTCTCCTATCGGTTGTGAAGGTTTGTACTTCCATGGTATCTATAAAAATAGGGTATCGGTAAGTGGGTGGTCCCCTATCGGTTGCAAAGGTTTTTACACAAAATTGAACATTCCATGTCCACTCCTTACTACTTTAGTTTTCTGCTAATTCTGTCGGTTACTCATATCTCTATATATATATACACACACATACATATACACCATTTAATTGGTCATAATTAATGGGGATCTTATTGGCATATAGCAATCAATTCGAGATAAGGGTGACGTCAGTTAAGGGCCCAACCTAAGATACCAATGATGAAAACATGGGATGAAACAATGGGATCCAGGGACTCAAGCACCAACAATCAACAAGAGGAATTTAACCAACAAAGATTATGACAATTATGTTTTACCCAACGCATAATGGACTGCATTGGGTTATGCTGGAATATATTGGGTTATATTGGACTAAATTGGGCTATATTGGATCATATTGGCCAACAAAAATGCGTGCATCACGGGGATACAATAGTCATATTTTCTAATGCGGATACAGCCGACAAGTATATAATATGTTTTTTGGGTGTGTCTGAAAATGGCGGATACCACCAAAATAGGCCTAAGGGGAAACAATGACAATTCATCATTGGATTTGGGATACCCTATTTGCAAACCAAGCCGTGTTGAGCCGTGACGTTATTCTAGGACTCTAGATGGTTCTGTTATTGTTTTCACCACACCTCAAAAGCGAATGCCATCCCCGACTTAGTAACAAACGATTGGGGAGGTAACCGCCGTAAGTATTCGAAGGTGATAGTTTGCTTTCTGCATGCGCACCCAATCAAAGAAGCCAGGTGCTGACTCGCTGCAAAATCAATTGTTATGAGTTATGAGTTGCATAAGGGAGATTGCATCTCCATGCGCCAAAATTAAATGCACAATGTGCCGCGATTCAACATGTGCCAGCTATAACTGATGTAGCCCACCTCCAAACAGGATCAAACACGGACACCACACAATTGGCAAGACATCAAGCTCCCGGAAGTCGAAACTGTAAGTCGAAAACATCATGAAACATGCCGAAAACAATGAAAAAGGTTGCGGAATACTACATCACCAGTTTTCCACAGGGGAAGCAAAACACACACAGAAAATCTAGTCATAATTCAATTTCAAACTGGAAACCTATTGGACTTGTCCATAATATAATTGCCGAAAACATTCCACATCCGCAGGTTTCTGGGTCCCCGAGCTCCAGAGCAAGCAGGGCAACTGGCGCTGGGGGTCGCCCGGGCCTGTTCCAATCGGACCTTGGTTGGTCACGTCACGGAAACGCACTGGGGAACATCGACCGCACAATCTGTTATCATAACCGCAATGGGGACGGATGGATGACCTAGTCATCACTGGATATTCAATGCTAATAATCATGCGCAATCATGAGTGACAATGAATCATTGACTGGACAGTCATCTACTATGGTAATATAGTATGTCCTATAATCTGGTGTTCTATGCCAGTTGGAGAATGGTAATCCTTCCTCCCCCCGGCTACAAGTCCATCATCCAGCCGGTCTGTCCGTCCACCTTTTTTTGGTGTTTGATATTGGCGCATCAATTCATACCATCCCGTGTCTTGTAATTCTTCTGCTTACCTATATTTTAGACTGCTTATTATATCTGCCTCACAACTTTTTCTGCCGATTCAGGATGGTCCTACACGGTCCTACACCAGCATCTATTTGGACCCAATGGTCTGTATATTCCTCTTTTGTGCCATCTTGTTGGCTGCACGGTCGCGCAGCTCCTTTTTTTGCAGAACTGGGAGGCTCCGGGCCCTGCATGGCCGCCTGGCTTATGTGAGACCCCAAGATTGGTAAGTCGGTTTATCGCTACAAATAACTGTTGGACTTATACTGGTATCTACAGTGCGCTAGGTTTATGAACCAATTTGTTGCTGAGGTGGGGCGACATTATAGAAGTGAACATACATCTGAAGAAGTTACTGTGGACACATTTTGAGGCATGATATGAGGCAACTTACAGCAGCGAACCAAACAGATGTGATCACATCGCTTCGCAAAGGGAGAGAATCTCTGGTTGATGTCCTTTCACTGACTTGCCCCGCTTGCCAGAAGGTAGTTTCGGATCGACCGGGCTGTCTGTAGGATGACTCTTCCTCAAAGCGTCCACCCTCGAAGTACTAAATGAGCGGTCTATCTATATATATATATATATATAGTTTGTATTTAGCCAGTTCTGTGTGCCAGCAGTACCTTCTTCCACTAGTCATATATTTATGTCTGCAATGTGACATGTATGGTTTGCGGAACCCAATATGCTCTGACCATGAGATTTCCACCTGCCAAGAATAAACCTCCAAATGCCCGAGGAGTCTTGAGACAACAACATTGGCTTTGCATTCTTCAACATTCCACCCCTGCAATGTAAGATACACACACACATATATATATATATACATATATACAAAACATAATAAAGCATCATACACAAGACCCAATTGCTTTGGTTCCAGCCCTTTTGGTTTCAGGGAGCCCCCTATTCCGGCCCTCGGGTCGCAGCTGCCTCCAAATGTGTTTCCTTTTAGGCACACGGCACTTGTTCAAAGAAAAACACCTCGGCAAAATGTGGCTATTGCGGATGACCGTTGTGGATGACCGGTTAGGGGCATTTCAGGTCTTCCAAACCCGGTGCAGCGAGGTTAATGCTCACTATCTTTGGAGCTTCTGAAATCTCTATATAGATTTGAGAATATGGTGGGTTTCTGGGTTTCTCAAAATGTGGGGTCCCCAAAACCAAAGGTTTCAATACTAAGTTCCGGTCATTGCCTTCAGATCACAGAATATTTCTATAATTTTCTTTATTGTACAAGTCATTCCATCTGTTCATCTGGACTTATGGTGCTATAACCAACCATTTACTATAAGATTTATTGGAAAAAACCTCTTGATGAGTGGCCCCAGACTGATGGCTAAAGGCCAACATCAGGAGCAAAACAACTGCACATAGGCCACAGAAAAAGAAACTGTGCAACGGCCAGCTCGCAGCAGAGGCGGACAAAAGCAGCGGTGGGCAGAGATGGCACAAGGAAGGAAAACAACTACACCCACGCAGGTCCGACACTCAACATGCAAAAGCGCAGAGGGCGCAGACGTGAGCAGAACTCCTCGGGAGAATCCACACGAAAAACGTCCAAAATATGAAGAAACGACCTGAAGGACCTATGCATCAGCCAACTCACTGCGACGTCTCAAGGCCGCCCGGGCTCGAAAGGATCTGACCACCACACAAAGCTCCGGTCTAATGTCTTTGATGATTTGGGCGTGCCCCCATTACTTAGGAAACCTCCATGTTTTGATTTAGGTCTCATAAATCTGTGGATGTCTTAGTTACTTTGAATCCCACCGACCTTGGATTCTTTGACCCACATTCAGTGTCCGACGGGATGGCCCAACCCTTGGTATAACATGTTTTTGTTTTTTTCCCCACCCAAACAACTACCACTTAAAACAAATCTGCGGAGTAATGCGTGGAATAAACAACCAATAATATGTGGAATTGTCATACCCTGGGTTCCCACCAATAACATGTGGAATATCAACCCCCACCATCGTTTGTCATGGCACATAGGCCTCGTTCAAGGCCTCCAGAACCGTTGCGGGATCCACCGGTCGCACTTTGGCATCATCAAAGCAGTGCCAGCGATTAGAAGCGTGGTGCCAGCAATACCTGGTGGCTTGTAACTAATACAAACTAAAGGACAAACGGTGGATGGAAGAAATCCTGCACCAAAGGAAGATTTCTTAAGACCAGGTGTTAGATTTTGGGAATCGGGTGTTCAAAATTTTGTCAAATATCCAACATTTTTTGCGAAAAAAGTGCCGTGTTTCACCGCAACCCATTGCAAACCCAGTGGGCGTCAAACTTTGCTTCACCAGCAACCGCCGTATGTTTCATGATTCATGCTTGTCTTGGGGCCTGACATGTTTTGGGTACACCCATCACGACTTCTTCAGCGCATAGAATGGGAACTGATTTGTTCATGAGGCTGCCAAGTGGTGGCTGGCAAGAAGGCTGGCTGAAAGAAAAGAAACTGGCTAACAGCGGCTAACAGAAACACTGGCGGACAGATTGCTCTGTCTGCCAGTTTCTGTCTGCCAGTCTCTTTCTTGCAGCCAGCTTCTTTTTGCTGGCCATGGCGTGACGACGTGAATCTGCGACTCCCTCCCAAGTCAAAGTTTTTGTTCCTGGCCCACCCGCTTTGAAAGGCGAGCCAATGTGTTTATGAAGAAATGCGGGCCAATGTGGACAGCAGGTCAATGGCAGGGGTACCAGCTGTCCTGCTGACATATACATATCATGCTCGAGTAGCTGACTAGCTCCTTTGCTTGCTTCATTTCAGGCCACAATGGTTGTTTTCCTAAATTATCTCAACCTCAACGCCTTTGAGGTTGGAGTCGCTCACGTGGAATAGAAAAATAAAAATGGTGGAACAGTGGCGCTGCGTCCCGTCCCAAAACCTTGAGGCTGGGTGCCTTATTCCTTTCTCTGTTTGAATTTCAATTGGTGTAAGGGCATATGTTTTTTATAACCGAAGGAAGTTTAGAAGTCAAACTTCCGACAATATGGACACATGAAAAGCAGAGAGTCAGAGAAGAGAACAGAAAGAGAAAGAATATCAAAAAAACTAGACGACGGATGACCCGAGAGCGTAGAGGAGCAGGGTCTTCTCTTGTTAGTATGGAGATGCAATTTTAGAAACGGTATATGAAAGCTGTGTTATAGGCAGTCGAGAAGAGGAGTATCAAGACAAAATAGTGAGAAGTGCAAGACAATAGTTTGCATCGCAAACACTTTTACACACAGACGCTTTTACACTGACGCTTTTACACACAAAGCTTTTACCCACAGAAGCTTTTACACACAGAGCTTTTACATACAGAAGCTTTTACACACAGAAGCTTTTACATACAAACACTTTTACACACAGACGCTTTTACACACAAACGCTTTGACACACAGACGCTTTTACACACAGACGCTTTTACACACAGACCTTTTTACACACAGACGCCTTTACACACAGACACTTTTACACACAGACGCTTTTTACACACAGACACTTTTTACACACAGACGCTTTGACACACAAACACATTTACACACAGACGCTTTTACACACAGACGCTTTTTACACACAGACGCTTTTTACACACAGACGCTTTTACACACAGAGGCTTTTACACACAGAGACGCTTTTACACACAGAAGCTTTTACACACAGACGCTTTTACACACAGACGCTTTTACACACAGACGAAAGGCTTGCTCCGGCACAGGAAAAATCGCAATTTTACCTCAGTTTCTACCGATCGACCCTCATTTCGTGCGAAAGGGTTGCTTTAGCACAAGTAAAATCGCAATTTTACCTCAGTTTTTGCCGATCGACCCTCATTTCGTGCGAAAGGGTTGCTTTAGCACAAGTAAAATCGCAATTTTACCTCAGTTTTTGCCGATCGACCCTCATTTCGTGCGAAAAGGTTGCTCCCGGGGCAAGTAAAATCGCAATTTTACCTCAGTTTTTGCCGATCGACCCTCATTTCGTGCGAAAGGGTTGCTCCAGCACAAGTAAAATCGCAATTTTACCTCAGTTTTTGACGATCGACCCTCATTTCGTGCGAAAGGGTTGCTCCAGCACACGATAAATCGCAATTTTACCTCAGTTTTTGCCGATCGACCCTCATTTCGTGCGAAAGGGTTGCTCCGGGACAAGTCAAATCGCAATTTTACCTCAGTTTTTGCCGATCGACCCTCATTTCCTGCGAAAGGGTTGACGTTTCGTGACTCGCCGCCGGCACCACCCTTGGCCTTAAGAGAGAAAGATAAAAAGAAGGCATGAGAGAGAAGGTGAGCAGGTGTGAAGATAAGAAGATGTGAAGATGAGCAGATGTGAACATGAGCAGATGTGAAGATGAGCAGATGTGAAGATGAGCAGATGTGAAGATGAGAAGATGTGAAGATGAACAGATGTGAAGATGAGAAGATGAGATACAGATGTGAAGATGAGCAGATGTGAAGATGAGCAGATGTGAGAGAAGATGTGAGAGAAGAGGTGAGGATGAGCAGATGTGAGCAGATGTGAAGATGAGCAGATGTGAAGATGAGCAGATGTGAAGATGAGCAGATGTGAAGATGAGAAGGTGTGAAGATGAGCAGATGTGAAGATGAGCAGATGTGAAGATGAGAAGGTGTGAAGATGAGCAGATGTGAAGATGAGCAGATGTGAAGATGAGCAGATGTGAAGATGAGCAGATGTGAAGATGAGCAGATGTGAAGATGAGCGGATGTGAAGATGAGCAGATGTGAAGATGAGCAGATGTGAAGATGAGCAGATGTGAAGATGAGCAGATGTGAAGATGAGCAGATGTGAAGATGAGCAGATGTGAAGATGAGCAGATGTGAAGATGAGCAGGTGTGAAGATGAGCAGATGTGAAGATGAGCAGATGTGAAGATGAGAAGATGGGAAGGTGTGAAGATGAGCAGATGTGAAGATGAGCAGATGTGAAGATGAGCAGGTGTGAAGATAAGAAGATGTGAAGATGAGCAGATGTGAAGATGAACAGATGTGAAGATGAGCAGATGTGAAGATGAGAAGATGTGAAGATGAGCAGATGTGAAGATGAGCAGATGTGAAGATGAGCAGATGTGAAGATGAGAAGATGTGAAGATAAGAAGATGTGAAGATGAGCAGAGGTGTGAAGATAAGAAGATGTGAAGATGAGCAGATGTGAAGATGAGCAGATGTGAAGATGAACAGATGTGAAGATGAGAAGATGTGAAGATGAGCAGATGTGAAGATGAGCAGATGTGAAGATGAGAGGATGTGAAGATGAGAGGATGTGAAGATGAGCAGATGTGAAGATGAGAGGATGTGAAGATGGGAAGGTGTGAAGATGAGCAGATGTGAAGATGAGCAGATGTGAAGATGAGAAGATGTTTTACAGACCCCCACTATTGGAAGAACCCTGCGCTCAGACGCTCTCGGGAAATATAAAGTCTCAGAAGAATGAAGATACTGGTGCGCGAAAAGGTAGGAAAGTCGCGAAACACTGTGTTTTTCCAATGATTTGTGGCTACGGAGGGTCGAAAAGTAGGCTCGCTAAAGCGGCGGGTGCGGAGCCAGCTGGCCAGATGAGAGATAAACAAATACATACACGCCGTTGTGGCGCGAAGCACATTTCAAAGTCAAAATGTACAAAGCACTCCTCACATGCTAGCTGTAATGTTGGAAAATATGACAGACAGAATGTCTGAATAAATGGCAGTTGGAAGGAGAGCACCGAACAAGTAATTATCTCAATGAGATGATGGCTGTTCTTCCAGGGCTGCCTCTGCTTTGCTCTCTTTTTTTCTCTTCTTCGCTGGCTTTTTTCCAGCTTTTCCCGCATCATCGCGCGAGCGTAATGCTCTAGCCCTTGGAATCGATAGGCCTCGATCTCGTTCTGGCGCACCTTCCATGTTTCCTCGAGCTGAGATGCCATAGGCTCAGGTCAGGCTAAACCTTCAGTGGTTCAGCTATGGTTGTCTAAACCTTAAGTGGTTCATCCATGTGGAAACTGCAAACTCCATCGATATTTGTGTTTACAATTTTGTGCCCGGGTGTGGCTGCTGTGGCTTGACGCTTGTGTTCATCGATGGTTGCTGTCAGCAGTGAGATTTCAATGAGCCAAAAGGTTTCTGCAAAGTGGAAGACTGGATTGGACCAGCGCAAATATGAACAACCAATTGACTGAAGCAGCGTGCAACCCTGAAATTTTCTTCATGAAATTTGGGTGAAAATTGCTGTTTGAAAAAAACGATTTCCTGAAATCAGGTGTTTTTGATGAAACTGTGTTAAACGACAAGCTTTTTAAACGTTAAGATGTTTAAACGTTGTGTTGCCAGGGGCTGGTGCCATGAACTTGTGTTTGAATTTCAAAGACCTTCTTGTTGAAACTGCCGGGCGCTATCAAATTCAATGATTAACATGGGTGTTTCTTTTGAAACAGTTCGGACTGGATTCTACTAGTGGTTTGTTGTTGATTGCGGATTGGCGCCAAACTAGTAACTACTTCCTTGGGACCGTGGGATGTTTGATGTATTGCTGACAACATGTTTTAGGTGAGCAGGGCTTTTCTAGCTGGTATGAAGTTGGAAGTTGGGTCTTCGTAATTTTGTTTCCGTGCTAGTTGTGATACTTGTAGTTGTGTTCTGTGCTTCTCCCTTCCCAGTTATAGAGTCACTCTGCGGTGGTTAGCTTCCATTTCCTTTAATCCATTTGTCAGAAACGCACACCCAGCATCAATATTGGCATGACATGGATCTATGCGCTGAAGAAGTCGTGATGGGTGTATCCAAAACATTTCAGGCCCCAAGAAAAACATGAATCATGAAACATGTGACGATCAAATTCTTATGGACTTGCTGGACTTGCTGATGAATATGCACAGCAAAGTTTGACGCCCCAATGGGTTTGCAATGGGTCGCGGTGAAACATTGCACCCTTAAAAAAAAAAGTTATTTTACAAAATTGGAACACCTCACTCCCAAGCTAACACCTGGTCTTAAGAAATCTTCCTTACCAGTTGATAGGTGGTAAACATCCCATTATTCATAGGGCTTCAACCATCCAAGGTGGCGCAGGATTTCGCAACCATCCACAGAATGGATATAAATGGTAGAATAATGTAGAATATAAGCGGATGAACTGAATATGCTTGAATAATCCAGCAACTAATATAATTTTATATAACTATATTTAGGAATCACCAAGACCATAGAACAGTACTTTTCATCAATTTGATCATTACTCTAGCAGAATTTGACTTTTCAATCTGCTTGAAGTTACTATAGGATAAATGGCCAGTAATTTTGTAAAGCTGATGGATGTTGACCTGAATTAGTGTGCTGAGTTTGGTGATAACTAATCGAATTCGGATTTGTGGGGGGCCTCTATCTGAAACACATCCCAGCCTATTCTCCAAGGGACGCTACGTAATGCCCCGAGAACGGCGTGCTGCCGATGTGTTGCACCACACCGCTCAGCTGGTACGTCGCCGACGGGCCCAACGGGCCGACGGCAGCCAGGTCCAGGAGTTGGAAGCCGCGGGGCTGCCGGGGATCCTGCCGAGGATGGTTGAAACCCTATACATAATGGGATAAACCGCCTATTAACTGGTGATTTCGCCACCATCCTCAGTATCAAGCACAGTTTTGTTTGATTATGTATGAATACTATAGCTTAATGAAAAATATAGTTTGTACCATGTGTGTATATATATATAATATATGTGTGTGTGATTGTGTATGTATGTATGTAGCGGGCACCTGTCATTTATATGACCACTGATATCTTTCACGGGATATTTCAGAATAAACTTCGATTTCGAAGACTTGGAGGATTTGGAGTTGACCGAACTGGCACTGGAAAACCCAAAATCCATCCCATCCCCAGTTTTTAGTGGTTGGTTTGTTCAGCCATTCAGCTGTAGATAGATCCACCATGCAATAAAAACGGCAGCTTATGGTTTATTACCTATCGAAGAACAACAGCACACTCTAGTTTTTGTTCATGGTTTTGTTCCATTTTCGCAGACTTGGTTTTAAAGATGTTTAAGGGAAAATCTTCAGGACAACCCCTGGAAAACACCCAAAAAAACATTTGGCCAAGGCTCTAGCGGCAAGGAGACGCGCGTCATGATCCTGTTGGATAGCGGAGACAGATGGGACCTAAGGGAAGAAGATCACATGTTTTGTGAACTGTTTTTTTTCTGCTCAAAAACAGGCTCTTGTTGGTTTCTTCCCTTGTGATGTTTTTCCCCAACTGGCAGGTGAGGGTCTCTAGATTTTATCAGAGGTGCTGCCTGCCTGACCTCAACGGCATGCGCCAGAGCGCAGTGGGCACTGCCGGACCTCAACTGCGAGAGCCAGATCCCAGTGGGCACTGCGGGACCTCAATTGCGAGTGCAAGATGTCGCATAGAATGTCAGATAGAATATCAGAAGAGATGTAAAATAGAATGCCAGATGGAATGTCAGAAAATGTCAGCATAGATGTCAGCTAGAATGTCCTAGAATTGTATTTGGGATATTAGGTGATTGGATGTAACCATTTTTGTTCAAGGATTGTTGGTGACCTTGTTTTTGTTTCTCGGTTTTCAGTGTTCACATCCCTTTGGTGGTTGCAAGTTGTATTACCCACAAATCACCACTGGTTGGTCATGTTTGCCCCTCCACTCCCGTTGTTCGCAGCTTACTGACCCCTTTGGCTGATCATGTGGCGGTCCCAAGTGGACAAATAACGGAAAGCCATCTGAGACAGTAGAGGAATCACAGATCATTTATAGGATCCTCATTAGACGAAACATATATTCCAAAATGCTACACTCATGTGTTTTGTTTTTAGATCATGTGGTTGTTTTTTTTATTATGTGCTCCTTGCAGCCAATGCTTCGACTCAACAAAACTCCAAACTCTACTTCTGGTAAAAAGATTGGGAGTATTTATTATTGGTTCTTCCACTCATTCATTTTGCATCCATTGTTTTACCAGTATACCAACCATGATTCACCCTTACTTACTAATCACAAATTATGTTTTTTTCATGGCGGTAACATAATGGTAGCCATAGACGATTAATCATTACTAACCATTGACTAATCATAGATTACTAACCATAGATTACAAACCATGGATTACTAAGCAAACTTGGACCATTATATACCAATTGGTTGGTATTTTGTACCTATCCCAGAAATATGCTTGTCATCCCAACCAACCATCCCAACTATGTACCAGTATGGTCTATGTATATTTTTTTTAGAAAAAATACAATTATTTGAAACTCCCAACATCTCCCAACTAAACATTCTTTACTGGTTAGTAGATTTTTTTCTTGAAAAAACATTCTTGTCCCATTGTCAGTTAACCCATTACTAACCACTGGATTCCTAATCATTTACCAGCATAGATTACTAATCAACCATTAAATTGCTAACCATAGATTGCTAATCATCATAGATTGCTAAACATAGATTACTTACCATAGGTTACAAACCATAGTTTGCTAACTATAGATTCCTAGTCATTGGATTTACATCATCTTTGTAACAAATCACTCTTCAGCACCCAGTCGCTTAGAGCATTGCATCCCCGCACTTGCGAGGCGATGAGCGCCGAAGCCAAAGCCTGGCAGCCGGCCGCCCCAGCGCCGTAGCGGGGGGCCGAAGTCACCCGTTGGGAGGGCCTGGCCGGCATAAGGCGGAAGAAACGGTGGAACCACAGACTGGAGAAATGGGGGGAAAGCCATGCCAAATACATGGGGAGGTTGGATATTTGAAGATGTTTTTTTTTTTTTTTTCTGGAGAACATATACTAACGGATTTTGTGGATGTTTTAGACGTTTCTTTTACGGAAGATATTTGAAAACCGTGGAAGCGTGTTTGTTGTTTGCTACAAACAAATATGTGGACAAAAGTATGGGATCTTGTCTGCTTGCTGGACAAAGAATGGGCATTGGGAGGCCTGGGAGGCCTAAGTGATTTTGTGGGCAAAGCTCCGGATAGGGAGAAAGGTATTGGCAACTCGATCAGCCAAAGTATTGGATTAAACAGAGAACAAAATGGACCGTGATGATCATGCCTGCTTTCCTCAGCACAGGAAATGATGGAATTAGAATAATGTTCAAGGAAACGGTGATTAGAATAATGCGTAGAAGCCAAAAGCTATTTGAAATTTCTGGCTGGTCCTGGAAACACTGAATGACGCTGAGTGACATTGGGATTTATCTGAAAAAACAGTCCATCCGGTCCACTGGTTCGTCATAATTTGCGCTGCTACTGTAGAAAATGGCTATATAGAGGGAGGACATACTCTATTGTAAGACAATATAAGACGACAAATAGTTGGTTGGACATAAAAAAACAGCATCCAATATCCCATGAATATACCGTTAATATCCCACTATTCCACAGAGATATCCTCAATACTCGAACGGTTTGCAATGGAAGCCATGGCCAATAAGTTCAATCACGTGCCTGATGATTAAAAATAGTCGTTTTTTCCATGTCGCAAGCTGTTAAAATACCAGAAGGTATCAGAAGGTATCATCATATTCGTTGGTGTTATCCCGTTATATCCCTATTTTACGTCCATTTTCCCATGTAACAAAAACAACCACTGCCGCACCTTCAATTTCTCCGCCTCAATTCGTTGATCTCGAGCCGCGCGGAAGGCCGTATCTCGTTCACCTTGGGGGAGCCCGGTGAACGAAGGTGATGGGTAGGTGGTAAGCCATTTTGATTGCTAAGTTGGTCGACATCGGTCCACTATGGTTTATGAATGTTTATCATAGAGGTATCAAATTTATTCAAATTTGATCATACCTGTATATTTCCCAGTAAATTGGTTTATACCCAAACCTCTTACTGGGGGGGATTGTATTCGACCGTAGATTGTCATAACTCATCCCCAATTGGAGGTTTGAGCTTACCTCAATCAACATGTTGAGCAAGCAGACCCAAAACAATATACACATTTTCATAGATGACGGGCACCTTAATTTTGTTTGATTTTTTGGGGGGGTTGCTATTCTGCCAAAACAGGACATCAGCAACAACTGATGCGTAAAACTGACCAAAGGGTGCCTGTGGATGTATTTCCATGATCACCCCCCGCCGAATTCATTTCCAATTAGGATGAAACCATTCCCACACAGCCTTTGTTTGAAGTTTCATTTTCAACAGGGAAAAACATGTTGGTAAAACTGCATACGCAACATTACGTAACTAGTTGCAGCAGCTTCATAACCAAAGCACCTGAACCACGAGCAAGAAGTTGGACAATTTCACCCCAAAACAAATGGGGCAAAATCTCACTAAAAGGTGCTGTTGACACTGATGGAATTGACCATTTTTCTCCTCAAAAGATGGGGGGAATCATTATATACATACTCTGGACTCTGGATGGTTGTGAAATTCTGCAGCACCAAATGGATGATTGAAAGATGTAAAACCCAAAATCACCATAAATGGATTGTATAAACCATACAAAATTACTAGGTTTTACCGCGCTACATGGTACTGCAAGTACTGTATATATATATATATGTATTTGTGTACTAAACCCCTATAAATCATGGGATGTTTACCACTGATCAACCTGGTGCAGGCCGGCCACGCGTAGCATGTGCCATCAGCTCCTCATGCCGCGCGCCGAAGTCCAACTCCGCAGCCGCGGCCAGGTACCGATCGCCCTGCAGGACGAAGCCGCACCAGAGGAGAAGCGATTCTCCTGGAGTTCACGGCCACGAAAATGGAGGGCTTTGAAAACCCATTGCAACCAAGAACTAGCTGATTTATACTGGTTGGATATACTATGGGTATATGGTATTCTATGCATATATAAAGGGATAATAATATACTGGTTGGTGGTTTTAACCCCTCTGAAAAATATGAAAGTCAGTTGGGAAGGATTATCCGTATATTATGGAAAATAAAAAATGTTCCAAACCACCAACCAGTAGCTGATTTACATAACCATGAAAATCATCAAGAAGAGGGAGAGAACCAAGAAATAGGTTGAACTAGCTGATTTAAACATCAAAATGAAGAAGTTCTCCGAACGATGGACCGTTCACCAAAATGGGGCATATATCACAACAAATCATTGGAACACATGGCCTGTATGGATTGTTGGAGATGGTTGGGATGTTTGTCAATGTGTGGCCACATTGACAATGGGAAGATAAAACACACAACAACTGAATCGGACCTTTCGCGAAAGAAAGGAACACCACATCAACAACAACCAGGGGCTTGAAGCAACAAACATGGGGGAGGTAAAGAAGCGGCTGCTACCCAGGACATTTTTTGCGGGGGAGATTGCCTGGTTGCCGAGAAGTGCGGATCAACTGGGCGTAAAAGGAAGACAACCTCAAGTTCCTGACCCGGAAGAATACTACTAATTAACTATAAGAACAGACTATATACTTCCCAACCTGGAAAACTTTGGAGAGACGTTTGTAAAAATCTTCAAACTTCAGGAAGCACGGCATAATCACAAGCTCATCCCAGCACTTCAAAGGATTCCATTTTTACACAGTGGACCCCCATTGATAAGCTGGCTCAGTTTCACCCACTCAACTGAAAATGAAACCACGGTAAATGAAAATGACACCGTAAATCCGAGAGATTTCATTGATACTGTGGATGGTTGCGAAATCCTGCACCAGTTGATATGTGGTTTATCCCATTAATTTTAGGGTTTCAACCATCCAGGGTGGTGCAGGATTTCTTCCATCCACAGTAGTACCAACTGAAGCCAAATCAACTGTGGTAAACCAGCAAAAACCTTCCCGTAACCATCCATTAGCCTAATTAGCGCTAGGGGATACATCATCCTAGTTCTAGGTCGATATCAATATCCAAAATTCACAGACCTCTAATGTGGCAAACCCAATGCCATAAACTGCCATAAACCATCCCCAAATCACCATTTTTGGCAGTTGCTGATAGAATTGGGTTTCCCACAATACTAAATATAAAATATGGATTTCTCTGAGAATGGGCTACATCTCATGGCTAACAATCCTTTTAGGTTCTAGGGTTATACCCAAATTCCATACACCTCTACTGGGGATGATTATTCCAGTTATCTATTGTTCATCTATAATTGTTGCTTATACAGTTTTTTTATTCTTTTTTATCTATACCGTTATTAACCATGTTTAACCATTACTCACCATCATTATCCATTATTAATCATGATTAACAATTACTAACCATGACTAATCATGCTCATAACTATTCCCGATGTTTGTTGCTAGACCTACACCCCGCGGACCCCACCAGGGTGGCGCCAGCACCCCAAGGGCGCCTCCAGGAGGCTCCAAGAGTTCCTGCAGCTTGGAACTCTTGGCCGAGAGCGAGCGGAACTTGGGCTCCTGGACAGCGAACGCATTGTGCCTATAGGTGGGTGGACCTATGTAAATGTAATAGATATGTACTAACAATATACATATATATAATATATATATATTATATTATATATAATATATATATATATATTATATATAATATATATATATTATATATAAATTATATATATAATATATATATATTATAATACATACTATAAATTTCGCACCTATCTGTATCTCTATCATCCATCTTTCAGTCCAGCGGAATTGATGGAATTATCACTGCCCAGTTGTCTTGCAATGGAAAGTAAGAACACAAACATAGACGATATATAATATCACACAAAATAATATCACACAATACAATTAACTAGGATAGAACAATCACATACTATGAGCGTGTATGTCACAGAAGTGCATACTGAACGCTATGCATTGTCAGTGCTTGTCTTCTCTTTAGATTACTTCCATGCAATAGTCCATGCATGTCAATGGCACGGGAGGTCTGCAATAATGGGCTTCAACTGACTTCCCTGCTTCCATAAATATCTCAAACAGCCCCCAAACCAACCCAGAAAAGTTAGTTAAGAATCAAGAAGCAACCACATCTGGACAAACTTCATTCATTGTGGGAAAATTATATATATAGATATCATATGATATCGTTCCATACCCAAAGCATCCCCTGCCCCACATATTTTTCTCCGGCCGGGCATGATGTCCCCCATCTGAGCGGCGCCTCCGGCTGATCCCTTAGGCGTTCCAGCACGCGCAAAAGCATGGCGTAGATCCTCACTGCCAAATCTTCCCTGTTACCCCCTGGTAATCAAACGTGGCTGGCTGGAAAATGCCGTATAAATAAAGTCTTCATGGGAAAATCCTCAATGGGAGCCCAATTGCAGGCTTTTTTCTGTTTTGAAATGGCTATGAAAGGACCGTATGGCTCATTTTCAGACACATCCAAACCCTAAAGTAGAAGCAGTTCACGGACCAAGGATGTCCATTTGGAATGAACAAGAGCTACTGCATCTCAGACTGCATATAGTTTGGTAGACCATTTGTCATCACTCACTAGTGCCTATTGGTCGTTCAGTGCTTGCATGTGGTTACCCTTGTCCTTGCTTTGACCAACCAGTGGGAAGACACCGAAAGGGCAGGCTCGATGCTTTACCCACAATACTTGTTGGTTTTAGTGGCGTCACTTGAAGCTCCAAGTTGGGTAGAGCATCTGTTTATTTGATCATCGTGGCAAACATGCAGATTATAGCTACCTACCTAGCCTATCCCGCTTTCATATAGTTTTTTTCCCTCGATGTGATGGACAATGGACAGCATATGTTATATATATATATATGTGTGGGCTTTAACAATATATAGAAGCGTCAAATTGACTGTGCCCAACTGCCCAACACTACATCAACCTGTGGGTCACAATGCGACCCGCCGTTGCAACAGGAGACTTTTCCTGGATCATCCCTCCGACCAGGACGTTCCCCCATCCCTAAGGGATCACCCCCCTATTTTCTCGGAACCATATATTGAACGGGGTAACGGGCTATCAACTTCAACTCATCTTCATAAGGAATCGAATCCGCCAGCCCCTCTGAACAATCTATTGAATGGGATATTAATATATGCATGTATATGTAATTGTGTAATATTGTGTAATTATACTACGTCTGCAAACAGCTTTCCCTGCATAATATAGATAAACTGGAAACACGCAACCCTTCCACAACTTTAGGGCACTTTAGGGCGGGCAATCGTCAGGCTTTCCCAGCACATTAGATCACAATCCCAGCAGCTTTTCTTGCTTCTCCCAAGGCAGCTTCGCCACCCGCTCCAAGGGCGTCAAAATCTCTTCTGGCTCTCCTGGCTCCTGAAAGGTCCAAATGCCACAGGATTATGTTTACTTCATACTTCATGTTCTACTATTTGTCAACTTAACAGTTTTGCAAAGGAAATAGCAAAAGTTGTTTTTGACATTTACAAGCTTTCTGTTGCGAGGATGAAAATTCAGTTGCCGCTAAATACTTACAAGAAAACACTATTCAATGGCAAACTCATTCCACCAAACATGGCAAGAACCGGACAAAAGAAATCATCAAGTCATCATCCACTGCACCCTGCAATTCAGCCAGCTATAGGGTCCTTCAAACAAAGAATCCGGGTTGCAAAGTATTTCTTTATCATTTACCAATCCCATGTGCACCAGCCCGGCCTCAGCCATTGACCCCTCAGCTGGAACGCTGGAGGCAGAGGCCTGACATGTTTTTCGGTGAATTCAGAAAAACTTACAGGAAACTACGGGTATAACTGGTATAACATGGTATAGCCATGGTATTTCTATTGATCTATAGCTATGGTATACTATTGTCTATAGCCATGTTTACGGATGTTGTTCTTGCCCCGATGTTGGCTTGTAACCAACTCCTTGGGATTGGCCAGCATCAGGGGGGTCCAATATCTAAATCGCTGATCTTTGCTTATACAAGTAACTACCTAATTTAATGGGGCTTAATGTGTATGCATGTTCAAGGTTTGAGTTTATAGAAGTTCCAGATATTGCATGCGTGTATAACTACATAAATGCACATAATCATGCTGATTCACAGGTTAGAAATACACGTAAGATGAGGACTCTGAATGTCATAGGGCTTAACGACCACCAGAGCGTTGGACGAGAAAGGCGTCCAAGTCATATATGGTAAACCACTCTGGCAAAACTTACTACTTACTATACATCTAGATGGGGTATCAAGATCCCAAACCAAACAAACTGCTCTTAATGCATCCTGTTGCTTATGGAAATTCCGCAATATGCCCATAGTTCGTCATATTTTGGTGCTTAAATCACCTGATCACCATAATATGGCAGAGGTTCACCGAGTTCGTCCTTAACAAGCACCCGCCAGCGATGGCACCATTTCTTTCAATGGGTATGTGCTCCGTTGGTGAAACTCCGTTGGTCCCTAAGGGACCACGCGGTTTCGACCTCCCGAGGATAATTCTGTAGTTTATTCTGGTGGGTCATATGTCATCCATTGCAATCCCAAATGAGGGAAAATACAAAGTATATCATACTATCCTTTTTTTGGTGACCATCATCCCTAAACAAAGTAAGAGAACGCACCTTGCACTATTTTCGTCGGAGTTTAATCAGAACCACCGACCAGTAATCATGCAAGAACCGCTCTTGGTTAGATTGTTTGGCAGTCTTGCCGTGGGCCGATATTTGTGGCGGAACTGGCGCTTGATTCAAACCCATTGGCCAACAAAATTGAAAGACCCAGCAACCAAACGCCCGCACATGTCTAGTCGAGGTTAAGCATACATTTTGGCTGCAGCCCCTCAATTGGTTGGAGAGCGATTGAAACACGAAGTCTCTGGTGACCCAGTCGCGCACTTCCGGAGACTGTAGTGCCCAGATTTCTGTGCTAAATAACAGCCGTCCTATGCAATGAGTTCTCGCCATGCCCGCTACAGTGCTGCTAAGAAGTGTTGACTGCTACCGGGCAGGGGGAAAACCCTGGCACCAACACGCACAATCAGCACAGCACCAAAAGATCCCAACGGATTTCCCTCAAGATTCGAAGCAAAAGCACTGAGACCAGCGCGAACTTCTTTGGACTTGTCTGAAAAAACGGTATCCCGATATATCAAATAATAATTTACCCTTTTCAAAGGGAACATAACAATATACCATTGGGGTCGTGGGCGCCTTTTTATGGCAAACAAACCCATGAATCATCATTTATCTCATTTGATTCTCACTATAGCTCTAACAAGTTCTATATAACCATTTGGTTCTAGGACTTCTCACTTCTCGCACCCTTTCCAGTGCCATGCCCTGTGCCTGTGCCTTTGTCCAGTGCCATGGCAGGCGTAAATTATTTGACGTTTCCGTGGCCATGCCCAGCAACAGGCCGCATATCAACTGAGTGGTTGCTACGGTGACCAAGTTGGGCCCCTACAATGTGAGCCCCAGTTGATTCATAAAGGCAGTAGACTGCAAATATATCCACCCACAAATCCAAATCCTTCACTTTAGTTGTAGTAAACCAGCTGACCCTCTAGTTTTCAATTCAACATAGCCCGTAACTATTGAACACGGCCATTTACTCCGTTGATTTATCTATAATCTGTAAAAATCGTGATGCTCCATGGCTATGTTGGTTGAATCCCAGGTCCTGTTGGTTGAATCCCAGCACATCCCCAGTGTCGATCGTTGAAACCTGCTATAAAAATCGCAAACTCATGTGGTTAAAATTAATCCTTCCAAAAAAAACATCTGCATGAATTGTTGCTACAACATGCAAAGCAACATCAAATAGAAAGAATTTGCCATATTGATCTATATTATATATTGATCTGCTCAATTCCCCGCAAGTCATTTTTTTTATCTGATCTGCCACGGGGAAAAAAACACAAGCCCGGTGCTTTCGCTGGAATTGGTCAAAAAACCTGGGCTCGGGTGTATCAAATCTCCCAAGTTTTGTGGGGGTTACACCCAGCATAGTCGTTTAAATTACTTTAAAAGTTGATCCACAAAGTAGAGGTTTAGCATTAGCAACATCCTGCAATTTGGGGCCCCCAAGATAGCTAACTTGGCTTATAGCTACAATGACTATATTCATTCTCTAGATGGACTGCATCTCTAGTTAGTGAGCTCTAAAGTGCGTTAAAAACTAACAAGCATCGCTGGGGCTTTAGCAAATATCTCACCGAAAAAAACCCGGCATCCGTGACAGGATCCCCCAATCCTAGCTCCTATAGCCATCATTCCAGTGAGGTCGCGATGGGTTCAGTCTTGATCAAGCTTCTCCAGATATCCAAGAGGATTCTCCGATGAATATGTTGTTGTATTACCCTCTGGTTATGTCAAAATAGCTATTGAAAATGGCCATAGAAATAGTGGATTTACCCATTAATAGCATGGTGATTTTCCATAGCTATGTTTGTTTACCAGGTCGTGTTAATAAACCCACAATATATTACCACGATTTATCACGATCCCATGATTATCCCATGAAAGTTGATGCCAGAATCCGGGATCATTCTGGCAAATCTTATCCCATGAAATCATGTAAATTATCCACTATTGGTAGATAGCCATTACCCTCTGGTAAACTAACGTGGCTATTGAAAATGACCATTTATAGTGGATTTACCCATTAAAGATGGTGATTTTCCATAGTTATGTTAATTTACCAGACGGTATATAGCATTGCGTATCCATTATCCCAAAAAATAACCATGAATACCTTGCCATTATATAGGCACTCTTCTTGCGAAGAACCCCACCTTTGACATCCGCACTCCGACATCTCCAGCATATATACCATTATACACATTGCAATCTAAACACATATATATTCAAGTTTATATATTTATATTGTTACTTAAATTCATGACATATAACATATCCATGATTATCCATTATTTGCCATTACTATACCGTTAGCTTCCAGCTCTACATGCGCTGCACGGTGTTGCTGAGCTCTTCGGGTCTTACCCATTTCTGCCGCTCGCCGTCCGCGTAGCGGATCCGCAGCGAGTTCTTCGGAGCTTCCGCGGTGTCGTTGGGCAACACCTCCTCCACCACGCCATCGGGGTACCTGAAAGAAACGCCCCGATGGCCGATGGGCATGGGTACAAAGTGGGCAAACATGGTGATTTCATGGGATTTAGTGGATTAATGAATGAATTAATAAATAAATAGCTGAGTGAACGAATAAATGAGTTAATGAATAAATGACTATGTGTGCGTGCGTGTAGGGTTTACACATTGTGGTGAACATTTGGCTAGATGGGTCGTGGAGTCCATTTTAGTTGACTTGTAAGCTACAACATGTACTTGGGTAAAACATGGTATGAATACACATGCTTGACCCCAACGTGACTTGTTGGCATTTCTTGTGACCCCAACGTGACTTGTTGGCATTTCTTGTAGTAACAAACACATTTGGATTCTCTCACTCGCTCTCGATGGACATCAGGCTTCCTACTTCTGATTACATTGCCCAGATTTGACGCATACCTATATGATCTGCGCAAAATACTCACTCATCAAAGTTGCTTAAAGCCTCATAGCGGGCATTGTCAGTGTACATTTGTGCTAAGAAATACTGCAAGATGTATAGCCCAAAGAAAAACAGAATGAATCAGCCGGTCAAAACACTAAACACCGCTAAAAACAAATCCTGATTTCGCCACCTCAATTGGAAATCATTGACTTCAAATCTTAGCAAACATGTACATCCCAAAACCAATCATTATATCTGGTGCGTTGGGCCCCTCAGTTTGGATTCCTGGAATTCTGCTATGAAGGGGATTCTCTCTAGGTGATATCCCCAGGAATCCAAACCTCCGGGTGATATCTCATTGGTTTCCTGCACATTAGATCTTCCAAGGTTTGAAGCCGGTTTCAACCCATTCCACCCACGAAAAATGGGATCATGATCCGAAAAAACACCAACAATGATTATAACAATGAAATCGTGAGACCAAACGTTTGGGTTATATTACTGTATTCGGAGAAACAGCAGCTGCTGATAATCACCAGAAATAGTGTGATTCAACGTTAGCTGGTAAACAAATCAAACACATGTTTTAAAGAGAAACAAATAAGTTTCTCATCTTTTGAAGCGACATTAGAAACGTTTTTCAATGGTGTTTTCTCCACCTTTTTTGTGAATGTGTTCCACCCCACACAGTGCCATCATCCCTTGCCCATGCCGGGGCGGAAGTATCGAAAAAATGAAATGGTTATAAGAAATCAATGACCGATAGGAAAGTTTTTAAGCGATGCAGAGGCAATGAATTGTTGAAGTTGCGAGGTGCATCAACACCTGGATGAGGACTTCCCAGCCATGCTTGATTACCAGATTGTACCAAGTATTATAAAGTGATATTGGTTATGTTCCAAAAGGCATATTCCATTTATCCCATTATGCCAGGAGAATGGGTTATATAAGTTATATTCATCCGCATAAATCCCAGTTTTGATGGTGAAATCCCAGATGCCCTCCGAATCCCCCATCCAAGGCGCCAAATGTTCTGACTGGCGCTGTAGATTTGCACCTTGTCGCCACGCTCAAAGACTTCCACCTTCGAATTCGTGTCAAAATGGTGAGTTTCATCGAAAATGAAGGAACACTTTGGGACTTCACCTGGGTGACTTGGGGCTTTTTATAACTGTTGATCAGCGTTGAACTATGATATAAGGATTGTCCTAAACTTGATAATCTCTTCTCTCTCTTACTAAAACTCCCCCAATCAAGAAAAATAGGAGTGGATTGGCACTTTCGTTTTTTTTGTTGCTTTCAATTGCGTTCTTACTTGTGGTAATTGAGAATCAATAGGAGGACAGGATGGTGAAATAGTGGTTTTTACCCACCTATTAATAAGAATAAAATCACACCTGGTGTTTTATTATCAGGGTCTCATTTTTTTTGGGTGTCTATTACAGTTTTAAGTTCAATTTTGCGGGAGCCATGGAAATCCATGTTTTGCTAATATATGTTGTATTAAATTCCAAAAAGGAACCTAATCGATTTTAAAATAGTTTTTTTTTGAAATAGCGTGTTGGAATTTAATATTAGGGGAACCTTCGAATTCCAATTTCTGGAAATGTTCCAGTTAGATTTCTAAAAAAAAATAAGCAATTTTGAAATAGAACATTCTAGTTGCAAATGCTAAAACTAATGTAACCAGGCCCCTAATACAAAATACCCATTATATAAAAATAGAATAACATAAAAATAGATCACCATGTTTACCATGTGGGAGGGGGTTAGTAATAGGGTGAAGGGATTACTGTTTTTTCGAGATCAAACTACTTGCACAAAAAGTGACTTTTTGACATGTGTCCAAGTATTTCAGGATTCAAATGCTTTCAGGGTTCCGAAAGTCCTCCAAGCATTCCATGTTGGTGTTTGACACACGCGTGCAGAGTGATGTTAGCGCTGGTTTAAAACTGTAGACTGAGGTAAACATCATCCCCAATAGAGGTTTATTATTGGATGTACCCCTAGAACTGATGCAAAGAACCAGAAAATTGGCAACACATCTAGGTCCTACTAGGTGTTTCAACTTTCAACTATATACTATATACATGAAGAAAAACATTGTTGTTTGGAAAAACATTGTTGTTTTTCATTCCAAACATGGAGAACGCGGGTTCTCCAAATCCAGTGTGACGGTCAAGGGGTCGATTGACAATCATTATCCCAACTCTTGGTTATTCAATTGTTTTCCTGCATTTAGTCCGTTTTTGAACCCTTCGCAGAACTGATTCCGCTCGGTTTTAAGGGAGTGGTAATGTTGGCAGTTTTGCCTGTCCAAAACTTTATTTTTTCCATGCCTTTGCTACACATATTCCCAGCAGTTTCCACCAGGTATGCTTGTTCGTCTGTGAAGCCCGTCAGCTGCAGAGTAATCGGTCATATGCTCAATAAGACCGATCATGAATCCTAGACAATCCTAGTAATTTTGTAGCTATAAGATGCTATAAGCCAACAGAAACGCCAAGCCACGCTCTTGGAAGCCGCATATCCTGCAAACTTCGGTGCTGAAGTCGAACCTGCCATGTGAAATCTCGGGTAGATCCAACACCTTAAGTCTTAAGACAGAGACATTTGTAAGCATCAACTAATAGTGGAAAGTGGTCAACCAGCAAGCTGGATTGCATGGTATGGACTCCAGGAGCCACCATCATGGAGCAGATTGAGGTCATGACCCTGCCTTCCACTGCCATCTTTGAAGACGAGCTATTCCTATGTTGCTTTCGGGCCGAAATCGGGAGAGTCCCTGTAAAAGTGAATGTTGCCCCAAGTTTGGTGATTTTGGACTGTTGGGCTGACACATATACCGAAAACATTCAGAATTCTAGTCAAAAAATTGGACTTACGAAACTTCTGGGGCCGGCCTCGTTTTCCTAGGCTTCAGATCACTTTTGATCGCTTCAGATCACTTTTGATCAATATTCCGAATATTCCCTTGTTTTATATAATAACTTTGCTTGGACCTTTTACGTGGTTGCTCAGATCAATGCACTGCTCGATCACCGCTCTCCGAGAGCTTGGTTCTAGATTCTAGATCTGCCTCCAATCTTGGACGAGCCGCCCTATAAATCATGGGATGTTTACCACCTATCAACTGGTGGAATTTGCTGGCCCATCCACCGTATTTTCCATTGCGATGCGGTTACCCATTGCGCAACTCGTCCAAGCGTCGTGAAGGACTTGGGCTTCGACAGGCCGCGACCACTTCTCTTCTGAGTTTCTGCCGATGCCAAACCTGGCATCCCGGGTCGTGGTACAAGGTGCTTCCCCGTGTTAGCTAACTTGTTTCTAAGTACAGTAGATTAAATTAGGGTACATAATGAATAATTAGATCTATAATGATCTATATTGTTAAATTATGATGGATTTTGAGATCTTTATAAATCAACTTACAACGGGGGGGTCATCACCGTGCAATTCAACAAATCACGTCGCTATTTGGGATCATTCATCCCCGCCAAATGAATCACAGATATGTAACTTGGCCTGAAACTAAAGCCAAACATAACTGAGACGGCCCACGTTGATACTTATTTGTGAATCAATATGAATCAACCTTTGTGAAGTGTAGATTTTATAGATCCAAAATGTATTTGGTTACGTTCACATGCTCTTTCATTTTAATTTTGTGAAAGTACGCTAAATCGTGTGTGAAATCACAATTTTCCAACCGTTCAATCACCTTTTTCCATCGTTTTTCCATCATTTTTCATCATCGTTCATGGTTAAATGATCTTTTCCCAGCATTTTTCCATCATTTCCCATTCGTTAAATCCCCTTGTTTCCCATATGTTTTGCCCATGCCGGCCACGTTTCACCCAAGGCCGTTTCCGCCCAGCCGCGGGAGATCAGCTTGTCCGCTTCCTCTTTGGCCTGGCCCAAGCTGTCCTTGCCAGGCTTTCCGACTTTCCGTTCCCGAGGAGCTGATAGATCACATGATATTGGACAGTTTTATATTTAGTATTATACTTGAAGGTCCACCCTGTTTAGTAAATGGATAGCACAAATATGGCATTTACTATTTGTGCTAAGACCGGCTTTATATTTACTGGTTGGTGGTGCAATAACCATCTTGAAACATATGAAAGTCAATGGGAAGGATTATCCCATATATTATGGAAAAGAACAAATGTTTGAAACCACCAACCAGTTTAGTAATTGTATGGGCAAGTATTTCACTCATATATATATATATATGAGTATTATTGGTATCATATTAACATTATTAGATTTTAGATCCTGTGATATATTATATAGCCAGGTGTAATTAGCATTGGACAGTTTAGACTACTAGTAAGTATGATATAGCCAAGTAGGTTACATGGGCATGGGTGAAAATTGAATAGCCCAACATACCCCAACTATTGGGTAGCTAATGCTAAACATAGACTTCAGGCTTTGGTCCCCCAGGTTTTTATGTTTGACCCAAAGCTATATATACCCCGCCAAATCCCATTGAATGGTTAGCCCACAAGGTGGGGCCCCCTACCTGCAACTTGGCGGCACCTTGACAACTTGAATTTCATTAGTGCCCAATTACTTTACTTCGTGTGATCCCCGCCATGACATTTATAGATTTTCTTACTGGCAAATCTTCTGGCATATATTCTGACATATCTTCTGGCATTCTATCTGGCATTCTATCTGGCATATCTTCTGGTATTCTATCTGACATATCTTCTGGCATTCTATCTGGCATTCTATCTGGCATATCTTCTGTCATTCTATCTGGCCGGTGAGGTCCAGCGGTGCACACTGAGCTGGGAAGTTGGCAAAGAGCTTGGCGAAGAGAGTTGGCAAAGAGCTTGGCGAAGAGTTGGAAAGGCGGAAGTGCAGGTGGAAGTTGATGCAGACATGGTCGAGGAGAAACTGGAGGAGGAGGCGAGGAGGAGGACGAGGAGGAAGAGGACAGCTAGTCGAGGAGGAGGAGGAGGAGGCGGCGGGCAAGAGCTCTGATAAAATCTAACAACCCTCACCTGGCAGGTGGGGAAAAAACATGTTGAATAGAATATGGAGATGTCAACGTATTTAAAGTGCCCGGGCAAATCAGAGTGAGGGTTTCATCAATTACCGTAAACAAACAATGTACACGAAGAACGGGCCAATAGTTTTCAATTGCCCCTCCCAAAGGCTTTGTTATGGATTACATGTAGCGACTGGCAGCCATCATCAACTTTGATTTTGGGGAAAATCTTTGGAGGTTTGGACCACCAAAGGTTGATCATTTGACCCACATGAGTGGGTCTCTAACACCTTCGGTGATCTCTAAGGGACCTTGTGCTGCACAAGGCGTCCGGGCTGTCCTTGACGCCTTTGAAGGCCTTGAGTTCCTTCCGCAGTTCCGTCACGGTTTCCTCGATTTTGATTTGCATCTGCTGCCTCGGTGGCAACAAAACATGCCCTTTCCAAAAGTCATTGCCGAAAAAGACATGAATGGGACACACTATTTCCGATATTCCCACAATATATATATAATATAATAATAACAATAACAATAATAACAATTAAAATAATAATAATAATAATGATAACATATATATATAATAGTAATAATAATAACCACAATAAAAATAGTAATATATATATATAATAATAGTGTATATATAAATAATAATAATAATGATCATCATGATAATAAATAAAAAAAAATAGTAATATATATATATATAATAATATAAAATAATAGTGTGTATATATATATAATAATAACTTAATAATAATAGTAATGTTAATAATAATAGTAATAATTATAAAACTAATAATAATAATAAATAATAATAACAACAATAATAATTATAATAATAAAAATGATAATAATAATAATTATTATTATAAAAATATATAGATATAATAGTAGTGTATCAAAATAATAATAATAGTAATAATAATATATAATATATAATAATAATAATGTTAATAGTAATAATAATAATAGTAATAATAATACTATATATAATCATAGTGTAGATATATAATAATACTAATTTAAAATAATAACAGTAATAATAGTAATAATAATAATAATGATAACAATAGGAATAATAAAATATATAAAAAATAATAATAACAATATATATATACATGCTGTACCCATTTCATGTTGTCCTTTGCTATCAGGAAATTCTTGCTTCCTGTTGATAGAACCAAATGGCTTCTGGGGGGCAGGTACGTAATCATGATTCCCCATGCTGCTGGGCGCGAGATCTTCTCGGGCCTCATATTCTTTGCCAAGAAACACCCTTTCACCAATCACCAGGCATTCGTCGGCATTCGTTGGGGTTTGACCAACATTTTTGCCCAGTGTTGCTAGAAAGTTCACCACGGTAAGTAAAATCTTCATGTTCGTTGTTCAATCAATCAGCTCACCAGCAAACATGAGTTTTTGCATGCTTGACCCAGAACACAACATTGAAATTCCACAGTGATCTTTGAACAAATCCTTGCTTTTGCAGGTTACAACTCCGTACACAATAATTTCATCACCATAAGGATCATCCAACTTAGCAGCTGTAAGGTTATCCCATTTATAAGTGGGAAAAAACAACTTTTTAACCGTTAACCGGTTATTAAGTGGGATGATCTTCGAGGTATTTCCCCATAACTTATCATGAAGTATGGTTGTATATGTTGCTATTATATTCCCAGCAAAGATAGATTGACTGACTAAATTGAATGAAGAATTGGAAGCCCATAAATCCGAGCCATGATATTCCAATCTCCCCAAGTTCAGAGGATAAAATGAAATCTGCAACAGTTTACCGACTCATGTAATATCACCATGTGTTCCTAGAATGGTTGCTGACATATCCCCATCACTTCCCATAAAATATGGTTGTTATATTCTAATTCTGGGGGCCCAAGAATAAGCAAGAATTGGGGATGGTTGGGGGATGGTTTCTGGCACGGGTTTCCCACATTAGTGGATAACATTCCCGAGAAACATGGTTATAATATATATATAATTATATATATATATTGCATTATATTCCCATATGATTGCAGGATCTGCCTAGATACGCCTAGATGAAATACGGTAACTACATTTAAATATACGGACTTTTAAATATACAAACAGGTATTTTAGACTACCTCCGTCAAGGTTTTCCTTGGCCCGCCCGGCCATTTAAACATACGGAATCCAGTTCATTTAAACGTACGGTATCTACATTTATATAAATATACGAAATGGTATTTCATACTCCCTCCGGCGCCTCGCGGTCTGGCCCGCCCTCCACATATTTAAATGTCGTTACCGTAGTTATAATATGTTATAAAAGTATATGACCATAAATAGTATTACCATTCTTATTCCAATGATATGTCCATTATTCCAGTGATATTCCCATTATTTCAGTGATATTCCCATTATTCCAATGATATTCCCATTATTCCAATGATATTCCCGTTCTTCCAGTGATATTCCCATTATTCCAGTGATATTCCCATTATTCCAGTGATATTCCCATTATTCCAGTGATCTTCCCATTATTCAAGTTACGGTAAACTACTCACTTGCGCCCCCAAAATTTTCTCACTTGCGCCCCCCTCGACTCACGCCCCAAACTACTCACTTGCGCCCCCCTCCCGACTCACTTGCGCCCCCTGGCCTTCCACAATGCCATCATCTAACATCTACCTCTTTATTTAAACTTTACCCCCCCTTCCCTTCCACAATGCCATGATCTAAAATCTATCTCTTTATTTAAACTTCCCCCCCCCTTGCCTTCCACAATGCCATCATCTAAAATCTAACTCTTTATTTAAACTTCCCCCACTTGCCTTCCTCAATGCCATGATCTAAAATCTAACTCTTTATTTAAACTTCCCCGCCCTTGCCTTCCACAATACCATCATCTAAAATCTACCTCTTTATTTAAACTTTACCCCCCCTTGCCTTCCACAATGCCATCATCTAAAATCTCACTCTTTATTTAAACTTTACCCCCCCTTGCCTTCCACAATGCCATGATCTAAAATCTATCTCTTTACTTAAACTGTTCCCCCGCCTTGCCTTCCACAATGCCATCATCTAAAATCTAACTCTTTATTTAAACTTCCCCCACTTGCCTTCCTCAATGCCATCATCTAAAATCTAACTCTTTATTTAAACTTTACCCCCCCTTGCCTTCCACAATGCCACCATCTAAAATCTACCTCTTTATATAAACTCCCCCCCCTTGCC